>VZTE01004430.1:175946-252832 GCA_013397775.1 Eulacestoma nigropectus
GGCTGGGGCCGGCGGAGCCCCCGCGGGGAGCGGTCCCTGCGCGGGCACCCCCGGCCGCGCCCGCCCCGCTCGCTCTGCGGCCAGGGCTCCGAGAGGTACGGGGGAGGCAGCACGGGGGGAGCGGGGTGGGAGCGGGAACGCGGGGTCCCTGCACAGGTCCCGCAGCTCCATCCCCAGGTCCCGCAGCTCCATCCCCAGCCGGGGCGGGAGTGCGTGTCCGGCCCTGTCTCCGCGGCTGGCACCCGCACGGGCACCGGCGGTGAAGCAATCAGCCGGGGGAGCTGTGGGGAAGTGCGGCAGGGCGGCTGCAGAGGGAACATTTCGCAAAATGCCTGCGAGAGCAGCTTTTCTCTTGCATCTGATGTGAGAGAAATGCCTGTAAGAGTTCCTGGTCACAGCCTTTAGCAGGTTTCTGTTCACTTACATGGGTGTGATTACGGACCAAAATCAAGGAATGGTTTGGGTTGGAAGGGGCGTTAAAGCCCATCTTGTCCCACCCGCTGCCATGTGTAGGGACACATTCCACTATTCCAGGTTGCTCCAAGCCCCGTCCAGGCCTGGAACACCCTGGTTTTCATGGGGTTCCGTGTGCCTCTTTGGGACCAGGCTCCCACACTTACAGGTGCAGCAGGGTAATTTGCTCTGTCTGGCCTCTGGCCAGTCCTGCTGCACCAGCGCAGAAGCTGCTGCCTCAGTGGTGGGACCAGTTCCTGTGCTGCCCCCAGCAGCTCAGGGGTTTGCACTGGGGTTTGTCCCCTTCCCTGGGGAGCTGGTGTGAGCTGGAGCTGCTGGGGCTGCCCAGAGCTTGTCCACAGGCACCTTGTGCCTTCCCTTTGGGGAAAATCCCTTCGGCCACCTGAACTGCTGAGTGTGGAACTTGCCATGTGGATGATGGGATGCAGACTCCCGGTTAAAGCTCCAACCCCAAGGGAGGAGCAGTGGTGTGGGTAGGACCTTAACTGCAGTGGATGTTCCTGGCAGAAGATGCTGTTCTGCATCTCAGTAGGGTGAGATGCACATGAAACTATTGATGCGTAGGATCAGCTGTTTTGTGGTTACCAAGAGTTGTTCAGCCTGCTAAGGATTCCAGACAGAAAGCATGAATCTAAAACTGATGTGCTTATTTTACTTCCTTTTTGTTAGTGAGATGTTTTCAATATATAGTGTAGAGATAAATGCTCTTCTAGCACTGTTGTCTCTCCAAATCTCCATGTTGGCCTTGTCCACCTTTCTGCACTCTCTTGTTCCCCTATGGCAGGGATCCATAGGAAAAGAGAAATGCAAATATTGATTTATGCTTGAATCACATAAATGAACCTCCTCCTGCATGGCCAGTCAATCTGCACTTGAAAAACACCAGTTTGACCCTTGGCACCAAGTGCTGTTTATGATTTGTTTTTCTTAAAAAAATTAGAAAAAAAAGCCAAAAAAAGAAAGAGAAAAAAAGAAAAGTTATCCAATGCTGCTGCGTCACTAGGGTTGCATACTTGATTTCATCTTAACTTGAATATGTTCCACTGAACATTGTTATCATAATTTTCATGGCACTTTGAATAGGTTACTTTTGCCAGTTGGCCTAAACCAGCTAGAATGAGAAACATTTCAGATTTTGCCATAGTTTTTCCCTTCAGTTCGTGACTTTTCATCCTACAAAGGGGAAAAATCATGAGCACGGGGTGAGCACTGAGTATTTCTCTCAGAGGTATTCCTGCAAAGCCATTGAGCAAACTTCACTGACACTTTGGATAACCTCAGTTCTTCCTGACAATGCCAAGGGCTGAACCCAGTGCAATTCAGCAATGACCTTCCAGGTGCACATTGCTGCAGGAATAATAGGAATGGCTCTGTTGGAGTGTTTGAATTGATGTGCAACATCCAGGGCTGTGGCAACTTCGGTGACTTCCATGTAGGTTGGAATGGGACAGTGTTGGCAGTGGAACTGGAGACTTGGGAACTGTGAATTCAGATCACATGAAGTTAATTGAATGGCTTGGGCTGGAAAATACCAGGGATAGAAGCAAGCAGCATCCAGAGAAGGTGTCTCCCCCTTGAACCCAGAAGTTCAAGTATATGAAAACTGACTACAAAATATGAGAAAATACTTAGTTTTCCATGGAAAATTTCTAGCTCAAGAGGTAAAAGCTCCGAGTGTGGTATGGCCTGTGGTGAATGTGTGGAGCTGAGAGATTGAATTTCAATTTACTTTTTACCTGACACATAGCAGTGCTGTGGAGCAGAGTCTCCCTATCCTTCAGGGCAGTATCCGAGGAAGGGGAGTGGCCTTGAGGGAGCAAAATGGAATTCTTAACTAATTGTTTTGTTGACATTGATGGACAAGTACATGTCAAAAATATTGGTGCCTTACAGTCTGGACATCATTTAAGCAGTAAAAGCAGGTCCTTCTCTACAGCTCTGGTTCAGCTGGGGATTCAGCTTCCAGTTAAAGCCTGGGGGGCTACTCAGGAGACACACTTTTAAACTAAGTTTGCAACTGGTCTGGTTTTATTTCATTTGTCTCTTTCTAAACAGAAGCTCCACATAATTTGTGGAAGTATTTGTCTTTGATTTCATGGGCAGGGGCAGCAGGATCTTGCTGTGAGGTGATGAACTCTTGTCTGTGTTTGCTGTGGCACTGTGATATAACTGTGTCTTTCTCAGTAGTCTGAAAAACAAATCCCAGAACCTGCCTTGGTAATGGAAATTACCTCATCACTGCCCTAGGTTATAATAACGTGATGTAGTAACAGAATACTTTCAAAAGAATTCTTCCTTTTTTAAAAATAAGAAAAAAAGCAGCCCCTCCCCACCTTGGTATTCAGACTTTCCTGAGGGTTTTCATTAACTGTTTACCTCAGAGAGATGACCCAAATTTCCTGACTGTACCAATTTCCAGTAGCCTGTGTGTCAACGTCTGGAGCAGAGTTACTCAGCTCGTGAGGCAGGGATGGGAGGTGGGCTCTAGGACAGGGGAAAGTGGTCCCCAAAGTAGGACCAAACACAGCATAAAAAAGCTTTCAATATTATTTTCTTTTATTTTTTTAAAACAGATTATGGGGAAAGTAAAAGGGACTAGTGAACATTTAAACTTTTCTCTAGTTTTCAAAAGTGAAAAATATTGTGGCAATAACTGCAAGCGAGAATTCATGGACTTTTTTTAGAAATATCAATTAGTTCTCCAGCTTCAACACATTGTGGAGGTGTCCGAGGCCAGGCTGGATGGGGCTTGGAGCAACCTGGGATAGTGGAAGGTGTCCCTGCCCATGGCAGGAGTGGGACTGGATGGGCTTTAAGGTCCCTTCTGGGATTCTGTGGTGTTATATAGTATGACACAGTTCCTGTAAAAAATAAGCCCACAGTGTTGGTGAGGGGAAAATATCAGCCATATATTGATAGATGTACAGATTTGATTCATTTTCTCATGGGTTCATTATGGGCTGTCAGCAGTGGTGCTTCCTCAGCCTGTGCTGGTCCTATCTCAGCTGGCAGCTCTGCTAGGGGACACAGACACTGCAACTTTTCTCCCAGAACATTTTCCTTTCCCAGAGAGTGGGTTGTGGGGATGACACTTCCATCTCAGTTGACGCTTTTGCTGCATGCTGGGAATTCCAAGGCTCTCAGCACGTGTAGGGAAGGATGTTTATAGCATCTGGACTGACAAACAGCCGGAGTAGGAGTCAGTGTGGGAGTGTCCCAGACTCTTTAAGTGATCCCTGGAGGAAATACAGATGCTTCCATGATAAAATCCATGTGATTCTAAAGAGAGATCCCCCAGAGCACAGGGATGATGTGCTGGGAGTGCCCTTTGCTCTGTGCGAAGGGCAGAGTCCCTGGGGATGGTGTTGGAGCTGGAGTAGATCCTGTGGTCTCTGAGCTGGGCTGCTGTCCAAGCCCTCTGTAATTGTGATAGTTCATCTCCTTCCAGATGAGTGGTAGCACTGGTAACTTGGAGAGAAGGATACAGAGCTGCTTTTTCTCCTGATAACGTTACTTCAGCTTAGGATGCTGAAAGAGTATTTCTCAAAGTACAGCTTAGCCTGCAAACAAAAATCTTTGTCTTTCCATCTTTCCAGCTTCCGTAAATATGCAAATTTAGGAAGGAGACCGAAAATATGGGGTCAAAAGCTTCCACATACACAAGTTCTGAACTATTTGAGATGTATCAGTCACATCTGTGTCTTTTTGTGGTTACCTGATAGTAAAGCTGTTGAACTGGCTCATCTTTGATATTCATCTGGTATTTTCCTTAGAATGTTTTCAGCATAAATGAGTAAGACTCTAATTTCTTTTCCTACTAGTATTATCAGTGCTCATATCCTTTGCCAAGATGTGTAGGAATGTGCACTTCTGTAATAAATTATCCTTTTATGTTTACTGGGATTATAAAGGCCTTTATTTGTGCACACACAGAGATCTTACAATAAGATCTGTACAAGTGTGTATTTCTTGCAGTAAGTGGCAGTCCCAGCCCCCAAGGCATTGCATTTTATTAAACATGCATGAAGGACAAGACTGGTAAGTGGAATGTTGGAATAGATGGAGCTGATGGAGTAAGAATTAGATGCACATGTCCAGACTGTCTCATCCTGTCTGCTCCATGGCCTTGGCCAGACTATTAAATAGAAAGATTTGGCCTTACAGGTTTGGTGTGAGGTTACTTTTGATTCGGTGGTGCTTTTTTTCTCCCCTCCCCATTACCATGTCTGTTTCTCAAGGGTAGAGATTATAAATAGGGTTTAATTCCTAAAACTGTATTTCTCATGCATTTAACTTACTCCACTGTCAAATGGATGCTAAAAATAAATGCCCTCAAGCAGAGGTTTCATTCTGTCCCATCTCAGGGGTAAGCAAACAGCACCTGTGGGTGATTGCATTGAACAGGGAGCAGCTCTGGCTGTGGCATTCTCGATCACTTTGCATGCTCCATCCCAAAAACTGTGCCTTTGGACCCCAGATGCAAAACTGGAGCTCTATGCAAAGCCGGCAGCTGCTGCCTGATCTGGCAGTCCTGGGAGAAACAGCATAAAACTACATTTTGGGGAGGAGGTGGTGGTAGACCTGTAGAATGTAACTAATTAGAAACTTTCTGGTTGATTCTCTTGTGTTCTGTCTTTCAAAACTGGCCTATATTGGAGAATTTTAAAAGACTTTTGAGGCACATCAGTTCTTTAATTTCATAAATATGGGTGTGTGTTTAAGTGAACATTACAACAGTGGCCATCTCTTGTCCTAGACAATTTCTGTAAAATATAGAACCAGCTATTCATGTGCTGCTGTTCTGTGTGAATCCTTTTCCTCCTTAACCCATGGAGAATGGATAATGAGTTTCTAACCATAGCACTGAGTGTAACACCCCTTTATCTCCTGAGAAAGGCAGGACTCTGTAATTTTCACAAACCTGGTGTTTTGGGGCTGTTGTATTGTGAAGAGAAAGCAGTTCTCCCCAGGTAACCAAAGCCCTACAGCTGTGACTTAAGGACAGTGCTGGTGAAAAACCTGACACAAATAGGAACAGGAGCTTGTACAGCATCTAAGAGGAGGGTGCTGGGAAGCAGGTTCTGTCTTTCCCTAAATCTGGGGTATTTTTATGGGTTTGTGTTTTTTTCAGTGATGATACTCTCAGACTCCCTGCTTTTCCCAGGCACTGTAAGGTTCCCGTAGGGAGCTGCTGTGAAGCCTGTGCTGGCAGTAATGAGAACCAGGTCTTTGCTAATGGCAAAGCCTGCCAACATCTTGCATTTCTCTGGCATTTTCTACTTGGAATAGCACATGTCCACACAGGCTTTCTTCGCAAGTGATTACATTCAGCTGGGACATGCTTCCAAGTGTTATTTTGCTTTTTATACTTAAGTTCATTTTTCCAAGAATCCCAAATTCATTAACTCAGTGTGCTATTCAAGGAGCTCTTCAACTCCTCCGTGGCCTGGAGAACGCAGGTTAAATTTTTATAAGAGTGTTTTTGATACAGAGAAAATGAGATTGGATATTAGGAAGAAATCGTTCCCTGTGAGGGTGGGGAGGCCCTGGCACAGGGTGCCCAGAGAAGCTGTGGCTGCCCCTGGATCCCTGGAAGTGTCCAAGGCCAGGTTGGACAGGGCTTGGAGCAGCCTGGGTTAGTGGAAGGTGTCCCTGCCCATGGCAGGGGGTGGCACTGGATGGGCTCTAAGGCCACTTCAAATCCAAACCTTCTATGATTCTGTGAAATTAAATGGCTTCTTCTGAGGCATTAAATCAAATCTGAATCAAAATCACCATTTGAAAGGAGTGGTGTGGGCAGGGGAAGGTTGTTCTCTCCCAGCTGAGAGTGACCTTTACTGGCCACTTACTGGCTGTTTTCATTTAACTGCTGTTTTGAGTATAAATTGGGTTAAACTCTCCCCCAAAGAGTTTTATTTAAACTGATGTAGTTCTCTTCTGACAACTTAGTGCTTTGACAAATTGACATTTTCTTTACAAAAAGTCTTCTTGAAAAGAGTTTGAACACCTGCACTGTGTAATCTCTGCCCTGTAACGTGTCTTGTCATTTCCCTTTCACCACAGAGCTAACACATCCATGGGTGTTTAATATGCTGAGAGAGAGTTTGAGTTGGCAAGGGAGGTAGTAAGCCCTCGGTGTCTTAAGAAATAGTTAAATTAGAAGCTTAGGTAGTTTGGTAAGAGAGTAGTCATAGTTCATTTAAGTTTCCTGAACCAATCCTCTGTGCCTCAGAGAGGAGCATGAAAGTCCCCCTTGTGTCCCTGATTTTGCAAAGCTCTTTTAACAAGGGGATATGTAAATTTAGGGTTTCTTCCTCCCTTTGATTGCTGTCCTTTTACTTTTGAAGTTACTGTTTGTGGCTCCTTAGTGACTGAGAGTTATTGTGTCACACTCCTGAAGGCCATGTTTAAGTTGCTGTGTTTTTATGGGTTTTGTCAGTTCTGTGGTTTTTTTCTGCTTTTTGTAATCACTGATGGAATTAACCTCCTGGTGCTGGTAGAATCACATTACAGTAAAGAGAAAATTATTTGGTTTTTGCTTATGATAGAGAAAATTTTCCAAGAATTGTGTAAAGGTGTTATTTTCAGTTTTAATCCATCTCCAAAGCCTTAGTTGGGAATGTTGGGCATCCATTTGTAGTGGCTTCAGTCCTTCCCTTCATCCTCTCAGGGCTTGGTTGTGTGGATCACAGTTATCTAAAAATGAAATGGCACCTGATTCAAAGCTTTTTTTATAAATCAGCAGGGATGGCACTGGAGCTCGTGCCACAGCTCAGCGTTTTTGCTGTTGGGCAGTCTGAATCCATCCGAAATGGTGGGGCAGAAAATTGAAGCCCTTGGAAAAGAGCAGGAGCAGGGCCTTGTCGACTGGGCAGGGCTGGCAGAGCTGCCCAGGGAACAGAGAGCTTGGGGGAAGTTGTGAGAGCCACGGCACAAAAAGAGGAAGCCCAGGAAGGGGCAGTGAGGCGCTGCTCCCAGTGTGGTCTCTGGGTGGGAAGGTGCCACTGCTCGCCCACTCCAACAGGACAGGAGGGTGGAGCAGAGCCCAGCCAAGTCTTGTGGAGAAAGTCAAACCCCCTGAGCAAATGCTTTGCCAGTATGAGGTTGCCTTCAAACACAAGCTGGCAGCTCAAGAACTGCTTGCTCCTGAGATGTTGTGGCTGCCCCATTCCCTGGAAATGTCCAAGACCAGTGTGGATGGGGCTCGGAGCAACCTGGGATAGCGAGTGGCATCCCTGTGGGTGGAATGAGGTGGTCTTTAGGCCCATTCCAACCCAAAGCAGTCTGGGATTCTGTGTAACAGCTCAGATCCAGGGCTGAAGGTCTGCTTGGCCAGAGGCTTGGCTGTGCAGAGCCAGGTGGGGTTTACTCCAGCTCTGGCTTTGCTCAGCAGCCAAGGGTTGGATACAAGACAAAGACCACTGTTATGGAAGTACTTAATCTCTCCTCTCAAAAATATAATACATACTTTGGGCATGTCTATGTTTGTGTCTGTGTGTAAAACGTATATTTATGTTACTTACTCAGACTCCAGCTTGTCAATAGCCATAAAATATTTCCATATAAATTTTACTTGCAGCATTTAAAGAGGCTGAAAAATGCCAGCGTCAGAAGTTTGTTCATGACTACTTTTACTAGAAAGTCCAGACAGATTTCCTTGAGTCACTCCAGCTGTGTCATGCTTTAAGTTCTATGACCATAGAGACCAAAGGAAGTGCTGCACAATTGTCCCCTTCGCTGCAGACAGTGACCAGAGCTCGTGTTTGGAGCGAGGAGCCCAAAACCAGAAAGCTGAGTCACCTTGTGCAGACATGACAGGCAGGAGATGACAAAACACACCTTATGTGTGCAGCCCTTCCTCTGGCCTGGCAGTGCCAGCAGCCTGGGTGTGCTGGCTGGGGCTACAGCCTGTGCCAAAATGCCAGGAAATCACCAAAATTGATACCAATTGAACTGAAAAAGAATGAAACAGATATTGAAAGGAAATATTGACCTTATGTTCAGCTAAATTTGTTTTACATGCGTTAACCTGACCAGAAGCCAGCTGTTAATTTTACCAGCTCTTTCCATCTTTAGCTGTTTTTGTTGTTTTTTTGTGTGAAACCACTGCATAACTGTAGTGCAGAAGGACTGTCAGCTGCAGTTGAAGCCTGAGTGCATCAGGCACCTTTGCATGTTGGTTTCTTCCCTCAAAACCCCATAAATAATTAAATAAAAGCTTACTCTAATGTTTTCCCTAGAGTTTTTGTTTTTAAACCATTCCTACTTTACAGCAGCGAAGCAGAAGAAGGGGAACGAAGGTGTGGATAAGTTAAAGATATGTAAGAACCAAACCCTCATGATTTTAATAAAATCTTTAAAAGGTGTTGGCCCAGAAATACTTAGAAGTTGGCTGAGCTCGCTGCTGTCCCCAAGGGACAGGGATGGATTTGGAGTGAGATTTTTGGAGGCTGATTCTAGAGCTCTAAATCATGCTGCAACAGTTCTTTCCATGGTACCAGTGAGGCTTCTGGAAGGGGGATCCTGAGCTTTTGGCAGGTAGCAGCTCTTGACCACAGTGCAGCAGAGCAAGTGGAAAGTTTTGCCAATGCTCCAGGTAAGAAAGAAATGCAGGGGAGGTTTTTTCCTTCCTTTCCCCACTTCACATGAGCTTTAAAGGAACATAGTCAACAAAAACCTCTGCCCAGTCAGGTGTTGCAGTTGAGATGTCTATCATTTAATTTTAGGAGTTCTTGCATAAGTGTTTGCATTCCTGGCAAGACTTTGGAAACTGCCACTGGCAGTGAGTTTTTCCATTTCAGAGAGCCTGGCTCTGGGTACTTGGGGCACCCAGTATCTCAGAATCCAAGTGTGAGCCTTATGCTGGCCTTCCAAAAGTGAAAATACCTTTAAACAAATAACTGTCAAATATCCCTGGAAGTGTCCAAGGCCGGGCTGAATGGAGCTTGGAGCAACCTAGGATAGTGGAAGGTGTCCCTGCCCATGGCAAGGGGTGGCACTGCATGAGCTTTAAGGTCCCTTCCAACCCACATCATTCCAGGATTATATGATGAAAAGTTTAATTGTGGAATAACTAGGTTCCAAATTCCTAATGTACAGAAATGGGCATTTTTCTGTCTGCTTTTCCTAACTGTACTGTGCTCATGGTAAATCACCTGCAGAGATGATCTTGAAATGACACAAATAATAGGTGGACTTGAGTAGTGCATTCTAATTGTTTTAGGTCTATATGCTAATAATTCTTTTTCATGGAACTTCCATCAGATTTTTCATGTTCTTCTTTGTTTCTTGGCCTTCTTGCTGGAAAACAAGTGAGCTGGTTCCCACGTAAGCCTGACCCACGCAGTGGGGATTACTGGTCAGCTGCCTGAGGTTTTTTGACCAGTTTTGAGACTCTGCCATCTAAACTCTCTGCCTTGTAGCTTTGATTTATGTTGAAAAGGATAGTGATTGTTGCCATTTTTAAAGAGTATTCTTGGCATCTCTCAGCTGAGCTTGTTTTTTTCCCTCTCAAGGCTGGTTTTTATTTCTAGTGCGATTTCAGTTGAAGTAAAATATGATGTTGGAGAACAGTTATTTAAAGGTATTACCTCAAGGAACTCTCTTGTTCCTGGAATAAATGAACTCCTTACTTTGAATTTACTCAGTTCCACTTTGAAATCCTTCTGTGAGTTTGCCATGCAGTGAATTCACATATGGTGACATGGGTTTTTCTCATAACCTCACAGGCTGTTGCAGCGAGTGGTTCTTGTTAAGTCTCCTTTGCGTAAGCAGGATACTTGTAACATAAACCATTGTGCCCTGAATCAGTTGACTCTTCCTCAGACCTGCAGATGGTGTCCATGGGGAAACTACAGCACTTGGCTACGTTTTCTGTCCAGGGAACTTCCATGGTCAACATGACACAGGTGCGGGTATTTAGGCAGAGATGCTTCCAGCCTCTTGAATAGTCTTGTTGAGGAGGCCGTTCCTTGCAGAATGTAAGATAGGGAGGATGTTTTTTTCTCTTGGATTGAATCCAGCCTAATTCAAGTTTATTAAAGGACCAGGTCTGATGCCCCTGACTCACCAAGCCTTGCCTCCTGTAAGATGGAGTGTATCAGTGGCCCGATAATTTTGCAACTTCTGTCTTCCTCACTTTTGGCCTCTAAAGTAGCCTTCGGCACTAGAAAAAGGTGAAACTTTACACTGGTGGTGATTGTTTGGATTTTTCCACAATTTCAGCCCTGCTAGAGTGTTTACAGCCCTCCCTCCACTGTTGCTGTGTCACCTATGCTTTCAGTAATTGCTTACAGGCCAACAGGTCATCTTTAGAAAAAGATTCACTATCCTTTCATCTATTACCTCCCCTATAGCAGGAAGTCAAATGTGGTTTCCAAATCTTAAAATCTCTTGTCTAGCTATGCTGTGTCAACTTCCTTGACGAGCTTCACCCCACGGTGTCCTCCAAAATTGTGGCACAAAGGTTGAGCTTTTTGCCCTTCTGCTTAGAATCCTTCCTCCCACCCAATACTTCCTTAGCAAGGTGTGGGGAGAGCAGTCACAGAACTACAGAATTGCTGGGGTTGGAAAAGGCCTGTGACCTTGTCAACCAGACCAGAGCACTTCCTTGGACATCTCCAGGGATGGGGACTCCACTATGGGCAGCCCGTTCCAATGTCTGACAACCACCTCCTCCTGTCAGGGAGTTGTGCAGAGCCAGAAGGTCCCCCCTGAGCCTCCTTTTCTCCCGGCTGAGCCCCTTTCCCAGCTCTCTCATCCACTCCTGGTCCTCCAGCCCCTTCCCCAGCTCCGTTCCCTTCCCTGGACACGCTCCAGCCCCTCAAGGTCTCTCTGGCCATGAGGGCCCAGAACGGGACACAGCACTCGAGGGGCCTCAGCAGTGCCAGCACAGGGGACAGTCACTGCCCTGGGCCTGTGGCCACAGCAGGGCTGGGACAGCCCAGGGGCCACTGGCCTCTGGTCTACCTGGGCACACCTGGGCTCATTTTTAGGTTCTGTCCCTAGCACCCCCAGGGCCTCTTCCAGCTTTCCAGCCACTCCTCCCCTCAGCCTGGAGCTGCAGGGGGCTGGGGTGACCTGAGGGCAGAACCCACTTGTCCTTGTTGACCCTCATCCCATTGGCTTTGGCACGTGGGTCCATTTGGCACATCAGCAGAGCATCTACTTTTCCATTTGTGGTGGAAGTGGAGTGATGGGTACTCTACATGGAGTCAGAGGTAGTCCTTCCTCCTTGTGTGGGAAGCCCTAAATTAAGAAATAGCATTACAGTGATTTTCCAGGATGCTAGGCAAAGTCATGTAGAAACAGAGTATCTGTTATTTCTGTTATACAATCACAGGATCAATCTACCCAAATAAAATGCTGTAATCTGATTTGATAGAAATGGAGGGTGACATTCATACAAAAAGCCTGAGTCATTACTTAGCTTATTCTCTACCGTTTACTCTTTTCCTAATAGATTGAAAGTTAATGACTGTGCTGGTGAGTCACACTTATTATTTTTAAAATTGTTCGTGTCTTTGATTTTTTAAGAAGAATTGGACAGCTTGATATAAACAACCTCCCTCTAATGATTTTTCTTACACTTGTGAGGATGTATTCTGGTGATGATATTTATGTTGTACTGTGTTTGCTCATTTTCAGAGCTTTTCCACTCGCTGAGACTAACTTTGGAGTAAGCTTGTGCTCAGCGTGGGAGAAATCTCACTATTCTTTTTATCTTTTGACATATCCTGTACAATTGAATTATCTGTAGGAATTTACTGAGAATGAAAATGTTCCAGTAATAATCTCTGTCCATGTTATGTGTGTGTGTTTGTGTAGCTTCTGTTTGTGAATTCTCTGTTATATTCAGTCTTCCAAGACAATAATCCCTTCTCCACTTCAGTGTGTCACCTCAAGTGAGAATGAGCTGAGATCACAGAAGACTCTTGACTCAAGGAGGGATCCAGCTATCTGCTGATAGCTTGGTACTGATGGCTTCTGAAACTGTGCCTAGCAATGAAACACCCTTGTCCTGACAGAAGTAGAGTTCACTTTTGTGTGAAAGTGACATTTAGGCATTTAGGGGAAAGGCTGGCTCTCCATGACAAGGCTGAGATTCATGGCACTTGAAGAAAGGGAAAGGCTGTCTCTCCATGACAGGGCCAGGCTAAACTGTGGTCTGTTTGCTGTGTAATTTGTAAACTTGGACATTGGCCAATAAAACAATGAGAATCAGAGGGTCATGGAATGATTTGCCTTGGAAGAGACGTTAATGCCTATCCAGTCCCAACCCCAGCCATGGGCAGGGACACCTTCCACTATCCCAGGTTTCTCCAAGCCCCATCCAACCTGGCCTTGGACACTTCCAGGGATCCAGGGGCAGCCACAGCTTCTCTGGGCACCCTGTGCCCAGGGAAGAATTTCTTCTGTATGTTGAACCTAAATTTCCCTTCAGTCGGTTTGAAGCCATTCCTTCTTGTCCTGTCACTACAACTCCTGATGCAGAGTCCCCTCTGGCTTCCTTGTAGGTCTCTTCACATCCTGAAAGGCTGCTGGGAGGTCTCCACACAACCCTCTGTTCTCCAATTAACTTAATCCCTTATTTGATTACCTATAATACACAGTTAAACAGTCTGGCCAGCTTAGTTAGTGTTGGTGGTGCTGTCTGTGAGGTGCTTTTCCTTTAGGAAGGAATGCTGTCAGCCCTGGCAACAGCACAGTCACAGATGATGTGATACCACCAGATATCAGGGAAACAAAACAATCTGTGTTGGTAATATCAGAGTGTCCTTGAAGATGTGTTTAGAGGCACTGCTTGCCCTTCATCTGCCAGGGGCTGAGCTCACCAGCTCCAGCTCGAGTGCAGGACTTTGTGTGTGCTTGTGTTACAGCCCTGAATTGGTTACAGTCAGCCTGGGGAGGAGGAGGCTGAGGGCAGGGCTCACTGGCGGCTGTAGCTTCTTCCGAGGGGCAGCTCCAATCTCTGCTCTCTGTGAGAGGTACAGGACTCAGGGAGTGGCCGGAGCAATGCCAGAGGAGGGTTTTGCTGGATACCAGGAAAAGGTTCTTCCCCCAGAGGATGCTGGGCACTGACCAGGCTCCCCAGGGAATGGGCACGGCCCCAAGGCTGCCAGAGCTCCAGGAGCGTTTGGACAACGCTGTCAGGGATGCACAGGGTGGGATTGTTGGGGTGTCTGCGCAGGGCCAGGAGTTGGACTGCATGATCCTTGGGGGCCCCTTCCCACTCAGGACATTCTGTTATTTCATGGAGACTTTTCCATTAGGTTTTGTGGGATGGACAGTGTGTAGGGGAAGCGTTAAGCAAGATAATTTTGGGATCACAGCTCTATTTGCTGCAGATGTTTGCTGTAAACATTCTTCAAGACTTTCTTCACGGCTCTTGATGAACGTAATTGGGATTTCCTGCTAGTGCTGTATTTGGCTCTTCAGCCACACTGCAATTTTTAGATCTAGAAGTGTTTTCATGTGCTTTACCCAAACTCCATGGATAATGTAGTGCGAGCTTCCAGAGAGTGTGGTGTAATTAACTGATTTGACTTAAATCCACTGTAAGGGCTGTAAGTATTCAAGTCACTTAAATGTCTGCTTTCTCTTGAGATGTCCTACTGGCTGTGGGAAGAGCATGGATAGCTGTCCCTCTGCCAGCCCTGGGCCCCTGAAATGGCACCAAGGCCTGTACTTGGGTACCTGTCTGTGTTTATCACATCCTAAGAGACTCTGATTAACACAGCAAGCCGGGAGCTCCCATTTGGAGTAATATGGCATGAGCAGGGCTGGGATGTGCCTTGCTGCTGGTTGGAGCCCTGTGGGAACCCAGGATCCCAAGCTTCGTGTATGGCATGGAGGTCTCTTTGCTCCCTGGCCCTGCTGTCCTCGCTGAGAGCCCTGCCTGTGGCTCGCGCTCTGTGCGGGTGTTGGGATGCAGTTGCTGATGACGTGGTCACATTTCTGTCCGTCTGCATGATCCTTGCCTCATCCAGCATGGAGGGCAGGTGGCACCTGGGGACTCATCCTGGCCCCGTAGCCAAAGGGACTGTTGTCTGCAGCACCATGGACGCGATTCCTGCAGATGTTGAAACAAGTGAGGCGGGGGCTTGTAGGGCGAGAGAGTATGATCTCATGTCTGAGCCAGTTGAGGGATCATCTGGGAAACTGGAACTCTGCCTTTAGGATGCAGGACATTAACTTGAACCAGGCTTTTGATCCTGGGTCTAACCTGTTCTCATATTTCCCCAGGCAGAGCGGTATCCTCGGCTTGGTTTCAAAACGAGCGTGGTAGTTGGCTGTGCACTTAGGGGAAATGTGTATTTTCTGGTTTTACAGATTTCCTCTCCATTACGGTGATTGGGTATCTCCTGCTGTTCCCTTTTCTGGATTGCCTTACAAGTTGGCAGCAATTCCTCCAGAACTGATATGGCTGGGCACGTTTACCACGATTCTCCAATGCTGAAGTCTTTCTTATTCACACTTCCTCAGATAAAAATGAATAAATAAAGCTGGGGTTTTACTGTTAACTGCTGTTAGGGCTGACAGGAAGGGGTGGTCAGGCATGACCAGGAAGTGATGGAATCA
This sequence comes from Eulacestoma nigropectus, assembly GCA_013397775.1. NCBI lineage: Eukaryota > Metazoa > Chordata > Aves > Passeriformes > Eulacestoma > Eulacestoma nigropectus. The sequence goes on from VZTE01004430.1 coordinate 191,001, forward strand.
CTGTCCCTGGAAGTGTTCAGAAAACGTGTGGGATGCGGTGCTTTGGGACATGGTTTAGTGATGGACCTGGCAGTGCTGGATTAATGGTTGGACTTGATGACCTTGGAGGGCTTATCCAGCCTTAATGATTCAATGATTAAAGAAAGGATATTGTAATATTCTAGTAATCATAGAGAAACTGAAGTTGTATTGTAATGCCTTTATGTAGTTGCTCAAGAGCAAAGGTTTGGGAGTGACATAAATCATTGTTTAGGGCTTATCCTGCCATTTCAGAATTGAGGATTAGGAATCATTCCCTTGAGAACAAACCCCACATGGTGCTTTGCTTCTTTTCACTTTGAAATTTCTGCTGATGGTCCAGGTCTGACCATGGTCCAACTGGATCTGAGAACTGATCCTGTCCGGCAGTTCCCAGGGCTTTTTAGAGATGCAGAAAGGAATAACCTCTGTTACTTTGATGGTTGGAAACAGTTCTGAAGTTGAAGGCCTCTGGTGGTGCCTGATCTTCACAGAGTGCTCAGAAAGCAGTGGCCTATGGAGAACCTGTTGAAGTCCTGCCAGCTGGTTTGCAGTTTGCCCCTCCAAGCCTCTAGAGCATCTCCAGACAGCTGGGGTGGCTGGGAGGTTACACACAGCTCCAGCTGGAATTCCCTCCCCGGATTTATAGAGGGCAGTATTGCTGCTCCTGCAGAGCTCACAGTCCTAACTAGGATTGTAATGCGTGGAAGCATAAATTCTACAATGTATTTAAGGAATAAATATAATTCCTCTGTTCTTTTGTTTATCTGTAGAGCTGCTAGAAACACTGGGATGACTAGAATTTAAGATACTTGATTCCTGCTCTTACCCTGAGGCAGAGGAAATAAGCACGAGAAGTTTCTCCAGCTCAGGCAGGTAAATACCTATATCTCCATAGCTTATGTGAAATTAAGTTCTTGGTAAACAAACAAATTGTGGAAACCTTCCTAAAGAGTAGGAACTGATTTGCTCTGTAAAATATAGTTTAAAAGGAACAGATTAATTTTAATTATATATTTTTTTTTATTTATTAGTTAAAGGACCTTTCATACTGAACTCTGCTCTGAAAAAAGGGGAAGCCTCTCCTTTGTGGGATTGAAATAGATACTTGGCAGTTGTCTTGAATAAAAACTAAGGCAAAAATGTCTATCATAGATCCTTATCAACACATTGTGGTAAGTAGCACTGAATCTTATATATATCTACATCTTCTCTGATATCTACTGTCTTGTATAATGACTTCTCTGCTCAAAGTTACTCTAAATAAGCACATAACATTGGAGTTGCTACTGGTTCCTCCAAGAAATGGTAGGTGTGTCTAGCTTTCTTCCTTACAGTGTAGTTTTGGAAGGGGGGGGGGTTTGTACTCTTTTCATTAGTATGAATGGGGGGATAAGTTGACAATTTCGGATATTTAGATCTTCAACTGGTGTATATCAGTAATGTTGGTTCAAAGAGAATCCTCAAAATATATCATGCAAACTCTGAGTGAGATGATCTATGCCACTCAGCAGCACATTGTGCCCCTGCTTCCCCTCCTCCTGCTTTATTCCAGTGTTCCTGCTGCATCCTTGTCCCAGCTGTCACACCTTTGGGATGACAGTGAGCCAATGGACCCTCCTGAATGAGCAAAAAGATGGTTCAATACAAAAATTTCTTAGGAAGAAATCCTTCCCTGTGGGGGTGTTGAGGCCCTGGCACAGGTTGCCCAGAGAAGCTGTGGCTGCCCCTGGATCCTTGGAAGTGTCCAAGGCCAGGTTGGACAGGGCTTGGAGCACCCTGGGCTAGTGGAAGGTGTCCCTGCCCATGGCAGGGGTGGGGTGAGATGAGCTTTAAGGTCATTCCAACCCAAACCATTCTGGGATTCCATGGAAGGGTTAGAAAATCCATTCTGTGCTATTGGAGCTGGCCCAAGGTGAACTCAGCCTGTGGAAGTGTAGAAGTAGGGACAAGGGAAGGAGGAGGGAAATAGGAGCAGAACTGCCCTTCGTGGGGCGAGCCTGTGGCTCAGCAGCCACTTAACACTGGGATGTTCACACGTAGTTGTGCTGGAAGTGAGTTTCCAAAGCAAACACTGGAATGGCAATTCCTGCCCAAGCTGAAATCTGGAGCCACGCTGGGCGTGTTCCTATCAGGGGCTTCTTGTAACAGCGCCGGGCTGACTGCAGCACCTGTGAGGTGTCTCCAGAGATAGCTGCCACACACTTGCCAGAGTGTTTTACTTTTACGTGGCTAAAAATACTCCCTGTGCTTCCTAGAAGTGATCTCTTATCAACCCTGTGGTTTGTGCCCCATGCACTCACATCCTCCACACTAGTGTGCAGCCAGCAGATGTCAAACTGGCTTTTACTCCCACCCCAGTCCTGTGAAGTGCTGGGAGGGAGGACAAACCTCAGGATGATGTCTGTGTTAAAACAATACTGACTTAATTCCTTTCAGCATCAGTGCCCTCTCCTGGATGGATTGCTTGGAATGATCTGTACCTTTATGGGAGAAGTCTCTGAGGCACTCGGTTATATTTTACTGATTCACTCACATAAAAAGACTTTTTGATACCAATAATCAACAAAATGGAGCTGTCCTACATATATAATATAATGAATAAAAAGTGTGTGTAGTAAATGTAGTTACAGCTCTCTGGGAATGCTGAACTGTTGCTGTGGGAATGTTGCTAATTCCAGAATCAACACTGTTTGTGCAAGAGCTTATCCTTTAATTGCTTGGAAAGTGAATGGAAATCTTTGAAGTTTTTTAATTTGAAAACTGAAATCCCTTGGAAAGTTTTACTGAACTTTCAAACAGTCAAGGGCAACAGGCTCACATCAATGCAAAAATCTTGGATTTGAATTATATTTGGCATTAAATTACTCAAAAGGATTCTGCATTTTCCAGAAGTCCTTGTGCTAACTGTTGTGTGTTTTCTGATATTTTTTTTTTCATTTTATGAAAGACTCTGAGGTATAAATTAAGATGTTCAGAAAGCTGCTGCAGATGCAGACAGAACTGACTATACAAAAAATGCAAAGAATTCAAGTGTGTAATACATCTTCATTTACTTTGATATGGGGGATAAATATTATAACAGTGGAAAAAATGACTTCCAGATAAAATTTATGTGTGTGCACAAAAGTTTGTCTTAATTGTAATACCTTGTGAAAGAAGAGCATGGACTCCATGAAAATCAATTGCTTAAGTAAACAGGCAAATATTTTCATTTGTCCAGCCCCATTGTTAGCTCAAGTGTCCTTAACATGAAGGAAGTAAACCCATTTAATACTTGCACAGTCTGCCTGTGCCAGAGCCTCCTGATTGCCTGGCACACAGAATGCCAATGTCCTGGTGGAGCTCTGCTCTGTGACTCAGCATTCTGGAATATTACAAATGTGGTATTGAACACATGCAAATCCCTGCCTTTCTGGGCACGTCCGGAAAGGCAGCAGGGAAAACCCCCCCCCGTCTTACCGGAGGTTGGAGATCATGGGGTTTGTCCCAGCCCCTGGTGGGAAGGGGGTGGTGTCTGTGTGCTCACAAATGCAGGGACATCTGAAAGAGAGCAAAGCAGATAATTAGGGAAATTTTACGGGTGGGAAGGAAAGCACTCAAAGGTGAGAGAGGAACAAAGGAGGCAGGGGCAGGAGTTGTAAGAGATGGAGAGCTGAGGTCAGGTGTGAAAACAGGAGATGCTGAACCATGGCTGTGCAGTCATGGAAAACCTTGTGGATTGAACAGTGAACACTGTCCACCCGAGTTTCCATAACTCAGAAAACTCACATTCAGAGAGGGCATGGTGAAAACTTTTTGGTTTTTCTCCTTTCCTCTCTAAATTTATGGAGAAAGAGGAAGTGAAATGAAACACGTGTAAAGGGAGGTCACTTTGGACAGTGTGTTTTAGTTTTTTAAATCCATAGAATCCCAGAATGGACTGAGTTGGATGGGACCTTAAAGCCCATCCTGCCCCACTGCCATGGGCAGGGACACCTTGCACTGGAGTTAATTGTAGCTTTTGAAATTTGTAACCCGTCCTGGATTTTTAAAGGAATGTAGATGTTGCTCCTCTCAATGTTGCAACGTTTGTGATTTATTTACTATCGTCTGTTTTTCAGAAGTACTTGAGGAGTTTGTACAGATTTTTATCAAGACTTAAGGTGAACGTAAGTCACTTGAGCAAATGCAGCTTAGTCATCTAAACTAGCAAGGGCTGGATTTGTAAGGGCATTGAGAGTCAATACATTTATCATGGTGTTTTCAGGGGGCTTCTTCAGAACTCCCTCTGAAAATCAAATAAAATAAAACTTCTGAAATATGGACATCTAGGCCTTTTGAGCTCCTTAGAAACTGGACCCTAAGTGGAAAATTGCCCTAATTTATGCTTGCACTTAATTTGCACGAAAAACATTTATTTTGGTGTAAGAAGAGATCTAGACTTTTGAGCTTCCTGTGTGTATCTGTATTTTTTTGGTTTTTTTTTTACTAAAAGGGAGATTGTTTATTTCAGTAGTGGCAAATTTCCTCCAAGTGTGTGACTATGGCCAGATATTAATAACTGTGTATAACTGTAATCCTCAGTGTGTTGTTTTGGGTGAGGCACAGGGAAACAAGATACTGCTGTTCTGTTTTGCCAGGCCTCTGTGTTCTCACATGCCTTTCAGAGGATCCCAGTCTTAAACCAGGCTTAATTTTCCTGGCGGTACAACAGCTGGAATGACAGGGGTTGCTGCTTGAGTCAATAAAAAGCAATTTTTGTGATGGCATTAGTAAAACAGTTATCAACTTGTAATAGAAATAGTGATGATCTCTGTGCTGCTGGGAAGAGAAGAAACTGGTAAGTGGTGGCTTGGCCTTGCTTTGATGGTAGGCATATGAATTTAGGCATATGGGAGATGCAAGCAAATTACTTTACAGAGTGCTTGTTGTCAGGGAGTATCGTGTAGTATCCCCTTTTTCCAGCCAGAGCTGTGGGACACCAGAATTGCACATGAATTTCACCTATCAGCTGAGAACTAAACCCAGCATGCCTATGTCCCATCCTTGTCACTTAATTATAACCCCTCTTCCCTGCTAAATGCTCAGTGATCTCTGATTTGTGGTCTCCAGCAAGGACAAGCTCTTTCTTGACAGCTGAGAAAAAGGAGGAGGGTGGTGTGTTTGTACTTTGGGCTGTTTCTTTTAATTACAAGGTTGGATATGACAAAGGAAATGCTTCAGTCTGTATGAAGAAACTGAGGCCAGTTGTGAAACCAACTTCATCAATCTGACATACTTGGGAGATAATATAATAGGGAGATAATAAAGCAGCTTTGAGCATTTTCAGACAGCAAACTGAAAATAGGGGGCAGCGAGAGCCGGTGGTTTCTGGAGAGTCACAGCTTGTAAAAGTTCTTGGGGCAGGGTAAATGACAGAGCTGGGGTGACTTCACATGGTTGTGTTCCCAGCCCTTCCCAGATACCCACGAAAATCCCCATTTGCCCTACTGTGAGGAAAACTCTGGACTTTTTTTTGCCCTGTGGCAGAGGCAGAAATTTATTCATGGAGAAGTCACATCCTCCTTCCCGTTCATCCATCCGTCTTGAAGCTGCAGTGCAGAAGGTGATGGATGTCACTCGGTCACTGGGATGGCTTCATGTCAGCCCATGGAAGGCTGTTAAATAGGTGTTGCTCCTTAGGAACTTTGGGTTCCCACAGCTGAACCCTCTCTGCTGGGTCTGATGCTTTCGAGGTGAGCAACGTCCCTCTGCGAGTATCGGGAAGAGTGTGAATTCCCCTCTTCCTGTGGTTGCTGAACCACTTGCTGTGCCGTGACGGTTTCAGTGCACCACAGTTGGCATTGCCACAGTTTCCCCCCGCCTGCTCACTTGGTCTTGGATCCAGATAACTCCTATGGCTGCCAGGGGAAAATTCCAGAGCCAGGCAGACAGTCCTGGCCGGAGCCTCCAGCAGCTGGCACGGCATGGGGGTGATTACAGCCAGATAAAGCTGATAAACTTGGTGTCTGGGTCAGGCTGCAGTGAAGTCACCCCTGTATCTGTGGGCATTTTCTTCTGGAGCCTTTGCCATGGGGATGGGGCCGTGCCTTTGCACACCTCAGGCTTCCGCAGGAGTTATGCTGGCATCACTGGAGGTGCTTTTTAATGAGTTCGGACTCAAGTGCCACTTAAGTACTCACAAGTCACTTTTGCCGTCTTTAGAAGATTAGTTTTGGCTTTCTTTTTTTGGGGAAAATGATATGTAACCTATAAGATATTAACTTTTTTCTTTATTTGTATGAGAGGGATCCAGTTTGGCTCAGGTCTCTGGGTGTGAGCTGTAGGCACAAAATAAGGAGGCATGGCTGAAACAACCCGTTCTTAAAAAAAAAAAAAAGAAAAGTATCCAGATGAAAAAATAGCGAGAAAGCACCAGGCAGAGCCTGAATAAGCATGTCCCATAGCAAGGGTACTGTCTATGATTTTAAATACATTTCAGTGAATTTCCTGATGGTGACCTTCTCCATGGTTGTTTTGCTCCCAGTGGCTGATAGGCTGTGTTTATTTTAATGTACTTCACAAGGTTGGTGGGTGGTTAGGAAAAGATAGAAAATATGCAATTGTGTGAGACCTGATCCTGGCTTTAATATCTCACATTTCCTCCCAATCTCTGTGTCCCTGTAAAGCCACTGTTGGCTGCCCTGCAGTCTACACTGGTGATTCTCAGTGGTATCCAGCAGGTTGGTCAAACTTAGGGCTATGTAGATAAAGCAACAGTAGAGCTGAGTTGATGACCTCTTTTTATTAAGGCTTTTACTTTTTGTTTTTTAATTTCACATCTTTTCCTACTTCCCTGGTTTGTTGGGGACACACCTGCTCCTAGGCAGGCAGCTCCTGCTGCGTGTTTGGGCTTTGCAGGAAATGGGAACCTTCAGAAAGTGCATGAAATGTGCTGGTGACTGTTTTAACAGCTTGCTTTGCACCTTCCTTATATTGTCTTGAGGGTGCTTTCACACTGAATCTTGATGTGTACTAAAAGGTACAGCACTAACTCTACCCCTTGCGTGTACAGTGTGCATGTATCTGCTCCAGAACACAGACTTTGAAGTAATTCCTGCCATTCTTTTTAGCAGAGGAAGGCAATTACCAGGACAAGCTGTAAAATGGCCTGTTTTTATTTTTCCCTTGCCATACCCAGTGGTTCCTGCCTGACTAAATGCCTCGGAGCAGGTTCTGTGGTGAGGGGGAGTGTTGTTGGTTGAGATTAGTAGGTGTGGCTGCAGGAAAATCCAGCAGCCCCAGTGCAGGTACCTCTTGGTAAAGCTCCAGGGTGCAGTTCAGCTTTAGGATGCTCTATCCAGTATGAGTTTCCCTTACGTTTTGACTGGGTGATTTCTCTCTCTTTTTTTTGGACAAAATGAAACCTTATTTTGATAGATGGGGGTTTTTTTTTGGTTCTGGAGCTTAATCACTTCTCACTCTCTGACTTCCAGGTGGAACACCAGTACTCACACATATTCACTGTGACAGTAAGGAAAGCCACAAATGTCACCAAAGGAGCCATTGGTGACATGCGTGAGTATTTCTCTTTCTCTTTTGCCTTTCTTCCATGAGCCTGTTGCCGTGGGCGGGGGAAGATGGTGACACATTGTGCATTAAATGGTTGTTAGTGGGCTGGTGGTGGGTTCCTGTCTGTCTTGTTAAAGCCAGGGCAGTGTCCCCGTGTCACTGCTCACTCTCACTCAGAGAGCAGATCTGCCGCTCCTTCTTTCCATTGATCCAGAAAGGCTGAGTGAGTTGTAAACCATTTGCCTCCAAGCCAGCAACACCTACAATTAGCTTTTTGGCTCAGTCAGAAGTGCTATGTGAGTGCAGTGAAACTGGAAATTGCTGCCGCCTCACAGGGCTGTGGTTTGGTGGGGGAAAGAAAGAGCCCAGAGCTCTGCTGAGTCAGTGCAGAAAGCAGAAAAAATGTGAGGCCATTAAAAAAAATCCACCCAAATGGATCAGCAGGTCTTCTGGTGGGGAGATGGATGACACCAGCACTTTCTTCCTCTTTCTGCTAGGCTGCTAAGCATCTGGACTTTGCGGCTGAACAGGAAACCACTAGGAAGGACAGCTCTGCTCTGCTCTTAAGGGGGGAAGAGGGAGAAAATATTGGCTGAATCTGCAAAAAGAATATTCCTACTTCCTTGGATCTGACTGATTTGCTGCCAGGCCATCTCTCCCTTTTCCCAGTGCTCCCCAAGGCTTGCAGGCTGGGGCAGGGAGGATGAGTGTGACCCTTGGCTCCTACTCTCCCATCAAGGTGATTGGACATACAAGTGTTTCCCAGTTCCTGGAAACTACTTTTGGGTCAAACTACAGCAGCTCCTCTGACCCACGGCTTTGCTTCAGGGGGTTTTCATAACCAAACTGTTGATGCTAAAATTGTGGGAGGGATACTTGAAAGGGGGATATTCAACAGCCACAAGTACAAGGGAAGAGATGGGAGCCCTGGCAAAGGGGAAAAAGGGAACTGGGAATCTATCTGTCATCCCACGTGAGGTGAGGGGAAGGAGCACACAGAGAAGATGCAGTGGGGTGTGTGTGTGTGTATACATATATATATATATAATTTAATATATATAGTGGTCTTTAGATAAGAAGACCTCAGGAAAAGTGCTGGAAGAGTGGAACAAGGAGCCCGTGAGTTTGTGTGTGTGCGAGAAGATTAGTTAAATGGAAAGATGCAGGTTCTTGGACACAGGTGTCTGTCATGACACAGCAGGGGCAACATGGGAAGGGAAAAAAGAGAGGATGAGTGGGGACCCCATGATATGATATTAAAGGCAGACAAAAGGGTGATGAAAGCCAGGAGATCATGGCAACTTTGTGCACCAGAGTAAATATGGTCCTATAGTATAAACTTCAAATATTATCCATCAATATAATTGTTGGGTTTTTTCCTAGAAAAAACCCTCTTAGCAAGTCATCAAAATCAGGAAGAATGTTTTATTTTGATAAAACCTGCCAGAGTGATGCTGCAGTGCCACTGAAGCCTGCTTGGCATCTTGTCTGAGGCGGCTGCCAGAGCTCAGTAGCCTGAGGCATCCCCAGTCTGGAGCATCTCTGGGTGAGCTTCCAAGGACCCAGGGCTGGTCCTTGGGGTCCTGGCAAATCACCCAAAGGAAGGAAGACAGATCGTTGCTTCTTTTTTTTATTTTGGGAAGATTAAAAGTGTTTTTATTCCCTGTTGTTGGAGCCTGGCATTTACCTGATCAAATGAGTGATTGTGTTAATTACTGTGGGGAGGTGCTTGAAGCTGGCCTTTACAGTTGATTGTGCCAACCTATATATATATCTCTCTCTCTATATATCTATATATATCGATATCTTTGTTTTATTTGATTTGCCAAAAATGAAATTTGTTGAGGGAATTGCTGAACTTTTCCATTGAGTTTTTTGTCTCAAGGACAGGAAGGTGGCTGTGACAGACCACATGTGAGCCCTGGTTTGGGTGGGTGCCTGAGTGTCCCCTCATGGACACTCCCAAGCTGTTGACTCTTCTGGGGGATTGCCCCTAGTTTTTTCTGTTGTTGTTGGTCCAGGTTATGAACCAGAGATGCTCTGGGAACAAGAGAGTTAATTTTGCATTGTGGGGTGATGGAGGCCTGGGGGAACATGAGGGATTTTGTATGTTTTGCTGTTCTTTTTTCCATGTCAGCCTTTCCAAGACTTTCTGGAACAGCTCTGAGAGATCTGAGCAAATCTAAGTTTATGAATTATGCTGAAGTGCTTTGTGTGATGTTTTTCATCCTGAGGCTCTGAACTCTACCTGTGCTCGAGGAGTTTTAGCTGGCAGGTCTGGTGTGTGTGGTGCCCCACTCCATGGGTGGCATGGAGACCCTGACTCCTCTGGCATGGCCATCCACACCTCTGTCTCCTCGAGCCCAGGCTGGGCAGATAACCAGTATTTCTAGAAATTTTTCCAAGATTTCTTGAGCTCTTCATGAATGGGCAGTGCAAATGGTTGTGTCATCCTCAGGCCATTTTGTCATTCTGTGAATCTGGGGGGAGGGGGTGATAAATGAGATTTCCTGTAAGAACTCAGCACCCAGGATGGTGGGGAGGGGGCAAAAGAAGTTTGAGAGCAGACCCTTTCCTTCTCAGCAGTTCATTCAAGTCTCTTCTTATTTCAGGTGTCTGCCCATTTACTGTTGCCTCTATAGAAGTCCTTCCCTTACTGGTGTCACTTGTTTCAGTTTTAGCGTCCCTATCCGGGTGACTCCTATGCCCTGTGAGAATGGTTGTCGACATCCAGGTGATGCAGCTGTAGCTCTACAAAGGTTTAAATCCTGGTTTAGAGGCTGCTGCTCTGGTAGGTGTGCTCAGCTCCTTTCCAGGCTGGAAGGTTTGTGAGCTGAGTAAGTGCAGCAGATCTGTGTTGGCTGACCTTGGCTGGCCTCTCTGTCACTCCCTCTGTCAACAGGACGGGGCGAGAACATGACGAAAGGGTCAGCATGAGGACAGGGACATCTCTCACATCTTACCCACACAGGCAAACAGGCTCAGGTTGAGGAAATGACTGTCATTTATTGCCAGTTAATTGTAGCAGAGTAGGATAGTCAGAAATAAAGCTAAACCCACCTCCTGCTGTACACCTTTCCTTCTTTCCTGCTGCATCCCTGTACCAGCTATCAATGGGATTGGAGTCAGCCGCTGGACCCTGCTGAATTGGCAGAAACACAGTTCAGTGAAAAAGCAGACAAAAAAATTTATTAGGAAGGAATTGTTCCCTGTGAGAATGGTGAGGCCCTGGCAGAGGGTGCCTAGAGCAGGTGTGGCTGCCCCTGGATCCCTGGGAGTGTCCCAGGCCAGGTTGGACGGGGCTTGGAGCACCCTGGGCTAGTGGAAGGTGTCCCTACCCATGGCAGGGGGTGGTATGAGCTTTACCGTCCCTTTCAACCCAACCATTCTAGCGTTCTATGCCCCTGCTGCCCAAAACCTGCCACATAAAGCTATTACAAGGTGAAATATCAGAAAATCTGCATGGCTTTGGTGAGGATTTCATTATCTTAATTGCTTAGCTTCTGCTGATTGCAGACCTTGTGAAATCACTTCTCTGACTGGACCTCTTGAAAAAGACCTTGCCTCTGGCCCAGTGAGTTCTTATGTAGTAGATGTGTAGTTTTGAGTCTACTCAGATGCCACCCAAATTGTAGAGCCTTTCCTTACTTCCATAACAGTACAAGAACTTGTAGGAAAAAAGACCATAGTCCCAAACTGCAGCATTGTGGAAGAGAAATGCTTGCAAACTGGGTGTCCTTTCCATAGCATCTTTCCCCTTCTGGATTTTCAGGGATCTTGGTGGAAAACTGGGTCAGAGGAAGCATTGTAAAATTTGTCTTCTGTCTTTAAAGGTCTATTTAAGCATTCTGGCTTTCACAACAAATGGTGGCATCTACAAAAGAAACCTGTTGTGTGACTCTGTTTTTAACGATCACTCATCTTGCTTAATCCTGTTTGGGATTTGCAGCTTTTCCTTGCTTCGTCTTCTTTTGATGCTGCGTTGATGAACCGTGTCATTCCAGGTATTTTTAGGAAAAAATTCCCTTCTTAAAAATGTTAAAAGTTTGATAACTTGCAGCACTGGTACTCAGCTTCTATCCCAGTTGCTGTCCACCCCGTTGGAATCAAGAATGCATCTCCACTGCAGTTAAGCTGCTCAGATAAACAAGTTCTGGGAGCAGTGCAGTCACCAGAGCTCAACTCTGGTTGCAAAACTTGCCCAAACAGAGCTGAGCAGCAGCTCCTGAGTGGCTCTTGGCATGGTCAGCTCATGTCACTGCAGCCAGCTGTGGACATTCCCCCAAGTCCAGGAGATGCCCTTCCTCATAGTTTCCTGCGTCTTCAAAGGAAACAGGGATGGGAGCACACCTTTACCTGTCTGGCCCTGGCTCTGGGATCTGGGAATGAGGAAGGGATGTCCAGCATGCCATTTGTCCCTCACAGCCCTGTGCCCTGCGGCTGTTCCCTGTGAGCAAGAGCTCCTGGGGTTGAAGCTGGCTTGGTTAACTGCGAGTCACGGCAGTCCAGGCAGGTGTGAGCAGGGTTTTAAACCTGGCTTAGCTGAAAGGGAGGAACTGGAGATTTGCCTGCTCGTATTATGGTTTGTGTTATTGAGCAGCTCATGCTTATGGGCAGCTCATTCAGGACTCATCCATCTGTTCCCTGGACCAGAGCTGGCCAGTCCTGCGCCCTGAATTAGCTGCAGTGCACTTACCTGTCGGAGTACCATCAGATAAGGCCCTTCCTGCAAGGCCCTGGAGCAGGTCCTGATTTTTGCAAGGGGAAAACAAGCCAAACTGCTCCCCTTTTCCAGCCTAACAGCCTGGGAAAAGTAGGTCAGAGTTGGCCAATCCTCCACATCCTACAAGCTGCATGTGCAGGTCTTCATGTGGCTGAAATAATGGATCCATAAAAGATGGATAAAAGAAAAAATCTTAAATGAACAGTGCTGCTAACAACTGCTCAAGATGTCTACTGCAGATCTGAGTCTAACACTGAGGCAACCAAATGCTAGATTTCAATTTCCTTGGCACACCCAGTATCCTTTCCTTTTGGTAGGGAAAGCCAGGGCTGGGAGGTTGAAGTCATGTTGGAAACAGGCTCACGTGTTCCACAGTGAAACTGATCCAGAAAATGCTGCTCTTCCCAGCTGCAAAAATATAGTTTTGATGAGAAATTCTGTCTGTGAGTGCTTGCCGTGGAGTTACTGAGGGGGGACCTGTTTCTATGAGAGGTTGGTGAAAACTCATTCCCATCCTAGAGGAAGCTCTCCCATGACTCCATTATGTGTGACCAGCCCCAGAGCTTCGTGGTGGCTGGGAGCTGCTCCTGTTCCATGTCCTGTCCTGTCTCCAGGCAGAGCTTCCTGGTGGGGCTCCCCTCTAGGACCTGTGGACACCACTGTTCCTCCAGTTTGAGCCTTTCACTCCCTCCATTTAGGAGGAGGCTCCCTCTATTTATGCCATTTGTCCCCTGTCATAATTGGACTTTTTCTTGCTTTTGATTATTTTCCCTCTCATCCTCTTTACCAGGAGTGCTTTGAAGTTGCGTTAAGGTTGGGCTAATGCCTGATCCAAGGGAGAATTGGGAAGAACATCAGTCATAGTGAGATGTAAAGGAAAAATACGAACGGAGTAAGAATGTGACATTTCCCACTGATCCTCTCCTCTCCTCGGCTGCCTTCAGTGAGACTCCCTCAACTGGATGTGCCCTTGGGGTAATCAGCTGTCACTGAGTTTCTCTTGCAGAAAATTTCACTGCTGTTCCTTGAATTCACATAGGTCTTCTCATCCACAGCTCCTTGGGTAAGGAGTTCTGCAGGTTACTGCCTGAAGGAGACTTTTAATTAGTTTTGAAAATGTTTTTTTAAAAGCATGAGCTGAAGAATCTGATCTGGGGTCAATTTCAGGCCCTTCACAACAAGAAAAATACTAAGAGGCTGGAGCCAGGGAAGGAAACGGAGCTGGGGAAGGGTCTGGAGCCCCAGGAGCAGCTGAGGGAGCTGGGAAAGGGGCTCAGCCTGGAGGAAAGGAGGCTCAGGGGGGACCTTCTGGCTCTGCACAACTCCCTGACAGGAGGGGCCAGCCGGGGGGTCAGGCTCTGCTCCCAGGGAACAGGGACAGGATGAGAGGGAACAGCCTCAAGCTGTGCCAGGGGAAGCTCAGGTTGGACACCAGGAGGAATTTCTTCCTGGAAAGGGTGGTCAGGCCTTGGCAGGGGCTGCTCAGGGAGATGTTGTAATCCCCATTCCTGGAGGTGTTCAAAAACCATGTGCATGTGGCACCTGGGGACAAGGTTTAGTGGTGAACACAATGGTGGTGCTGGGCTGATGGTTGAGCTCGATGATCTTGGGAGATCTTTTCCACCCTTGCCCATTTTGTGATTCATCATCTGGGTACTGCCTTGCGTTTTGTAGGATTCCAACTGTCCCACAGATCCATCTGTACCAAGGAGAAGCTCTTACAACTCAAGAGTGTTCATTTATGTATTTCTGACTTCACATGTTCTGAAAGGGAGGGAGAAAATGATCAGCCTTTCTCACATTTGTCACCACAGGAAGGAATAGTTCTGTGGAGGATGGTTTTTAGTGACAGGCTTTATCAAAGCATCCAGCCAAGACTGTTACAGGGCAGTTGAAATCCAGGGAATGTGTGCTCAGTGCTGGGTTTTTAAAGCATTCCTGACACTTGCCTGAATTAAAAAGTCAAGGGAAGAGACTCTTCTCCCTCGCAGGCCTTGAGGCTGCACTTCAGCAATAGGGGAAATCAAGCTCTAGGGCTGCTGGGAGAGTCCCAAAACCTCTAAAGCCTCATGATACCAAACACAGACCCAGTGTAAACTTGTTCTGCAGATTCAGAAAACGCTGCCAGTGTAAATTTGTATTAGCAGAATTTATGCCAGACTGGGAATAATCTGTACTCCATCAGATAACATAAATGTGGACTAAAAATCATATTGTGGGTTTGGAGTAATTCAGCAGGAATGTGATGATATGCCTGTACTTACTGCACACCGAATTACCCTGTCCAGGTCTGGCATTTCCATGGACCTGCAGTCAGAGCTGAGCCAGGCCTCCTTCTGTCCTGCTCCTGTCTTTGGTGGTGGAGTGTCATGGTTTGACACTGGCCCAATGCCAGGCACCCACGAGAGTTGCTCACTCACTCTCCCCTGCCACACCTGGGCTGAAGAGAGAAAAATTTAATGAAGGGTTCATGAGTTGAGATAAGGACCAGGAGAAAACACTCCAACGGCAAAACAGGCTCAGCTTAGAGGTACAAAGTGAATTTATTACTGACAGAATCAGAGGAGGATAATGAAAATTAAAATAAGCCCTTAAAACACCTTTTCTTCACCCAACCCCTCCGTCCTTCCCACCGACAGCGCAGGGGAAAGGGCGTGGGGGTCTGGTCAGTTCTTCACCTGAGGTTTTCTTCCGCTGCTCAGGGAGAAGAGTCCTTCCCCTGCTGCACCGTGGAGTCCCTCCCACGGGAGACAGTTCTCCGTGAACTTCTCCAGCGTGGGTCCACTCTCACGAGCAGCAGCCCTGCCAGACCTGCTGCAACGTGAATTCCCCCCACGGGCACACAGTGCTCCCAAAACTGCTGCAGTGTGGGTCACTCTTCCACGGGGTGCAGTCCTCCAAGGACAGGCTGCTCCAGCCTGGGAGCAGGGGCCCCCTCTGTGCACCGGGTCTCCCACTGGAGCACAGCCTCCTCCAGGCATCCACCTGCTCTGGCATGGACACCTCCCCCACGGGCTGTGGGTGGATCCTGCATCTCCCGTGGATCCCCATGGGCTGTGGATGGATCTCTGCATCTCCTGTGGATCCCCATGGGCTGTGGATGGATCTCTGCATCTCCTGTGGATCCCTATGGGCTGTAGGTGGATCTCTGCATCCCCCGTGGATCCCCATGGGCTGTGGGTGGATCTCTGCATCCCCCATGGATCCCCATGGGCTGCAGGGGCACAGCTGCTTCACCATGGTCTTCACCACAGCCTGCAGAAGAATCTCAGCTCCAGCACTCGGAGCACCTCCTGCACCTCCTTCTCCACTGACTCTGGTGTCTCCGTGTTGTTTCCCTCACATATTCTCACCTCCTCCTCTTCTCTGGCTAGGAAAAAACTGTGTGTACTTTGTTTGGATTTTCTTCTTAAATCTGTTATCACAGAGGTGTTACCAGCCTCTCTAACTGGCCCAGCCTTGGCCAGTGGCGTGTCCATCTTCAGAGCCATCAGGGATTGGCTACGCTGGACGTGGTGGAAGCTTCCAGCAGCTTCTCACAGAAGCCACCTCCGTGACCCCCCCACTACCAAAAACCAGGCCCTGCAAAACCAACACATGGAGTGAGATGTTTCACTGGTTTAACAGTGAAAACTAGGCATTTAAATTCATTTAAAAACCCTAAGCCCCTTAGGCTCTGGCACACTGCTAGAAAAATGTTATTTTGCTTAATGCTTCAGTCACTTTTCAGTGTGTGTGTCTGCAAAGGGGCCTGTACAGATAATTTAGAGAAGGCAGTGTTTCTTTGCTCCTGGCACTTCTACAAATGTGGTTTGATCAAACGCTGACTTGTTTGGGGGTTTTTTGCCCTTTCAAGGCTGGATCAGTTGAAGCAGTGGTGTCCTGCAGCAGTGAACTGGGTGATAGTGCAGTGCCTGTACTGGGAGCTCCAGCTGGAACTCCAGTTGGAGTTCTTCCCTCCACTGAAGTAATGCCAGAGATGAAAAGCACTGTCATAAAAGGCACAAATAATTTTTAATGAAGGTGTTACCTAATCCCAGTATTTCTCAAAGGATAGCTGCTGCTTCAGAGCTGCCTTACTTCCCTTGGAGTCACCTTCTGCTCACGAAATCTGGCAGTGCATCACCCCTGATTTGCAAAATCCCCAAAGCCCCAGCCCTGGCATTCCCTGTGGTGCCTTAAACACAAGCAGCAGTGGGTACTCCTGGGGTTTGTAGGTTGCTGTGGCCTTCTGGCAGGTCTCCTGGCATCTGCATTACTGCTAGACTATGGATTTGTCTGGAGCATCTCATGTATCTATTCCATGGTTGGTGAGACAGTTATTGATAAGTAGAGTTATTAAGAATGCCCTTTTTAAAAACTGAAAAATCACATGAAACTGGGAAAACCCATGAATTTAAAATTCATTACTTTTTCTCCTGACCATGGCAGAGACACCAACTCATATTTCTGTGCCACTGTGAGGCTCCACAAAATTCACAATTTGAATAGAAATTTTGTTGTTATTTAGCTTCCTTCCCCTTGGACAAAAGAGAGGTCATCCAGCAATTCCCATTATTGGCTTGACCTCAGCCAGGCTGCTCAGCTGCATGTGCTAAACAAGTTGTACTGTAGTGCAGCAAGCCAAAAAAATGGTGGGAAGTACACAAAGATGGTCATTTGGGACCTAGTAGGTTTTTATCAATGGGATTGTACTTAGTGGTGGATAAATTAAGGGTTATTACCACTTTTTATTTTGAGATAGATATATATGTATATAGCAGTATTATATTTGAACAGGCTTTCTGTAGTTTCTTTATGGTAATTATGCTGTTGAAGTAATTGAAATTGGAATGACTGAAATGTAAATCATATATCTGAAATATTAATCATATTAATATGGAGGCCTGATGACAGCCATCTCACCAGACTAACGACATAAGATCAAATGGTTTCCAGTCACTGCAGAAAATTTTACAGGTTTCCTTAATAGACAGATTGCTTAAAGCATTACTCATTTTTCACTGTGAAAATGTTTGACCCTAATTACTGTCCACTGTGTGTTTCACTTGGTGATTCATAATGTAATTTAAAGGGAGAATCCTAATAGACATGACTTAACCAGGAGATAAATCAAATGAGGAAAAGTCAGTGAATCCTTACTTTCTACCTCTCAGCCATTCCTAAGGCAGCAGTTTAAAAACAGCAGTGGAGATGCTGACTCTGCTCTTGTTATTGGATGTGTGTCTTCAGCTCCTGGAGCTTTGGGAGGGGGGCTGTAAATCTGAATTATCACCATCATTATGTTAGTTACCCTGAGTCTTCATCGAGCTCCAAGCTGCTAATTGCAGGACCCTCATTGGCATCAGTGCTGAAAGCCTTAATTGTGTTTTTTAGTGTGCAGGTAGGGTTTGAGATAGTTGTGCTTAATTGTTAGCTCAGCCTGCCTTGTTCCTGAGAAATGGTGATGGAGCAGCAGCGCTTGCGTAAGGAACAGCCCTAGCAGGGCTGAGCTGCACAGAAACTCTGCTTTCCTCAGAAGTGTCCTGGGAACAAGTGCAAATTCCCCTAGGTGGCTGCTGCTCAGGAGGCTGTGCTTGGTATCTCAGGCAGCTGCTGCAACAAAGGAGCAATTTCCTGTCAGTGCTACCTCTACACAGAATCCTTAAGGGTGGAAAAGACCTTTAGGGTCATCAGGTCCAGACAGAGATAATTCTCAGACATAGATAAGTCTCTTGTCATGATTAAACATCAGCTTTTGACCCATACACTGTAACGATTCTTCCTTTTAAAATCAAAATATAGATGGCAGCCTTCCAGTGCCTAAAGGGGCTCCAGGAGAGTTGGAGAGGGACTTGGCACAAGGGCCGGGAGGGACAGGACACAGGGAATGCCTTCCCACTGCCAGAGGACAAGGTTAGATGGGATATTGGGAAGGAATTGTTCCCTGTGAGGGTGGGGAGGCCCTGGCACAGGGTGCCCAGAGCAGCTGTGGCTGCCCCTGGATCCCTGGCAGTGTCCCAGGCCAGGTTGGACAGGGCTTGGAGCAGCCTGGGCTAGTGGGAGGTGTCCCTGCCCATGGCAGGGGGTGGCACTGGATGAGCTTTAAGGTCCCTCCCAACCCAAACCACTCCATGATTCTGTGATAACAGTGGTGATCAAGCTATTTTTACTTACATTTTCAGCTTCGTTTTTTTAACATTACCTGGCAAATCAATTAGCAGAAGCCCAGGCAAGAATGAAAACATCCATGCCAAGGGTGCACACTGGCTGTTTCATCTGCATTTGATAACTTGAATGTTTTGAAATACATTAAGTGAATACGTCTGTGTTACTTGCCAGGTTGCTCGTAGTTTTTGGTTTCCATCCAAGGAGTGAGGTTTTAATTAATATAGTATAGCTTAAAAAAGTGTTTAGTATAGCTTATAGTAATGTCTTAATCAGAGCAAGCAGTCTTCCAATATATTTTCTCCTCATTTGAAGAAGGAAGTTAAAAAAGAATAGGTTTTCATTTTCTTAACTGAAAATAGCTCCAAATAAAGTTTCAAATATCAAAGGGCAGGTGATTAAATCTTTGCCTTGGGTTAAAAAGTTGATGAAGGCATGGAGTGAGGTGACTTGGCAAGACCAAACTACCAAGACTGATTTTTCCAAGTTTAGTTGATCCATGCCTTGGGTTTAGTTTCTGTTTCAACACTTACCCAGGTTTGCCTGATAGGAAGTTAGTAATGGATCTGCATTTCAGAGGTCTGGGGTTTCCACATGCTTTGGGGTTTTAAATATGGATAGGAAACTATTTGCTGTTTGTGTTGATAAGAACAATTAGATTTTTGTAACAGAGTTGGGATTGATCACATAATCACATGAAAAACTGAATGGAGAGGGAGGCATTGATGTTTTGCCCAGAACTCTGGTCAGCCACAGGATTTTTGGCTAAAATCCAGGTTTTTGTAGGCAAATTTAGTCTCTTGGCAGAGCAAGCTTGGGTATTTATTGCCAAAGTCATGCTGGATATCAAGACTTAGCAAATGCGACCTTGTCACTTCATGGATTTTTAGTTTCAAAGGGCCTTGTTTCTTTTGATTCTTGCCTTCATGGCAGAGCCGTGTAGTAGTTGAAAGGAACTAATGCAAAAGTTGGCAAGTTGGAACATCTGCCCGGTGAGGAAAGACTTGGGGCTTGATCCCCCAGTTCCCCTGCCCATAAAGAAGAGACAAGATCAGATATAATTCCTCAAGAGCTAATAAAGGTTGCTATTTAAAGGCTTTCCACACTGATCCCCAGCTTTAAATAGCTGCTTGTTCATTACTCAGGGAGCACTGAGACCACCTCAATGTAGCAATTAGCTGAGCCCCACAGGTATGAAGCAAAGTGGAAAACTCCTGAGAAGTTGCATTAGAATAAAATTGAATAGAGTGTGCCTGGGGACACATTCATAACCTCCTGAGTGATTTCCAAAAGCCCTTTTTATGGTTGTTTGGTCAGGTTTTTTTTCCCCCAAAAGACAGTTGATTTGATTTTAAATTATCCAACTCCTTTGTTTTCCTCTTTTCCTTCTTCTCCCACCAGGAGGGAGAAGTGTCTCTGGGCCTCAGGAATCTCATGGATAAGGTTTTATTGAACTCCAAGAGTTTCTAAAATTTGGCTTTGTTGAAAAAAGGTATCTTTAGACTTAAAGTGTGTACAAGGAGGAATGTTTGGACTTGCTTTTCCTAGGAATAGGATTTAATCTCTTCCAAAAAGAGGCCTGTAAGAAATAGGTTCCTGTTTGTGGTGGGCATTGGTTTGCTTGGTAGCATTTCACTAAAGCAGAGGACAAACTTGGAAGAGAGGATTCAGCTTCCTCCTGAGGGACAACTCCAATCTCTGATCTCTGTGACAGGGACAGGACCCAGGGAATGGCTGGAGCTGGGCCAGTGGAGGGTCAGGCTGGAGGTCAGGGAAAGGTTCTTCCCCCCGAGGGTGCTGGGGCACTGACCAGGCTCCCCAGGGAATGGGCACGGCCTCGAGGCTGCCAGAGCTCCAGGAGCATTTGGACAATGCTCTCAGGGATGCAGAGGGTGGGATTGTTGGGGTGTCTGGGCAGGGCCAGGAGTTGGATCAATGATCCTTGTGGGTCCTTTCCAGCTCAGGATATTCTGTGATTCCTTGAATCTGTGCTGGAAAGATGTGGATGTTTTACCACAGCAGAGTAGGAGGCTTTTGGTGATCCACCACAACCTCAGAAATAACTTCCCCTGCTCTCCTGGGAAGCATTGGAGACCTGCTCCAATCTGACACAAAAAAAGTCTCATTGTACAGAAAACTCTTGCATGCTTAAACTTGTTAGAAAGTGGATTTTTGGGCTGCATTCTGTGCTCTCAGGAATGGCTATTATTAGACACACCCGATGGGCTTTGCCAGTGTTTCCTTTTCCCCCTCTGGTAATTCCTATCGGCTGCAGTTGCCGTATCTCTGCTTCTAGTCGGGTTTCTGGTGCACCTGTTGTTCACACATACTGTGTAAATAAGGTCCTGGTTCTGTGCTGACTCCCCAGAGCTGTGGTGGTGGCAGTGTTTCAGAGCTGAGCACTTGTTATGTTGTGTGCAGCACTGCAGTGCTGTGACTGATTTCCTCCATCACTCCCAAACCCGCAAAGGTGAAAGAGGATCTAAAACCCACAGCAAACTGCTTGTTTTCATTGTTTTGTGGGATACTCGCTGATGTGACACGAGCCAAAGCCATTAAAGGCTAGAAAGAGAGGAAGAAGTAAAAGCCTTTAAAAACACTTACCAGTGCCTGGCAGATGTTTGCATATTCCCAATAAACTTGACTCAGTCTCTGTGTCATTCTGTTTGCTCAAGGCTTTTCCCATCTCCTCCTAAAAGCCTAACGTTTCTTTTGAGGGGATTGTTGATATCATTGTATCATTCCTGTCATTACATTTGTGTAACTTATAGAGTTGCATACCTTTCTGTCCCTGACCATGAGAGGGGATCTGTGGTTTCACACAATTCTATCTATTACTCCAGCCCAGGCTGGCGTTTTCCCTTGCCTGACCTGAGTTCTGCTCCACAGTTGACACTCCAGATCCCTACGTGGAGCTGTTCATCCCTACCGCCCCTGACTGCAGGAAGAGAACCAAGCATTTCAACAATGATGTCAACCCGATGTGGAACGAGACCTTCGAGTTCATTCTGGACCCCAACCTGGAGAATGTTCTGGAGGTAAATCCCATGGCTGAGCTGGGAAGATGAAGGGTAAAATAATAGTGGCTTACATGCATGTGGCGTCTGATGTCTGAAGATTACCCCTTTGTTTAAAACGTTAAACCTGAGTTTAGCCAGGGTGCTAAGCAAGAGGTGTTGGATAAATTGAATTATTCAAGGAGTAGCCTGGAGAGGTATGCCTGTGAGTCATCTCTTGGACAGCTTCTGAGGGACAGTAGCTTGTTCCTCACATCAGCCATGGAGTATTTACTCCCTGCTTCCTACCTGATTCAGCTCTTACAGACAGGGAATAGGTGGGCCTTAAGTCAAGTGTCTGCCCAGGGAGACAAAGCAAAAGGCTGGTTCTGCTGTGTTCTTCTTGCCTGGAGCCCACCCAGGGCTCTTCTGGGGACCACTCCATGTGCAGACTTGTTGGCCAAGCCACTGTTCAGTCTCAGTGCGTTAAACTTCTCCAGGCTGTGCACAAGAGCTGAATGTTAGGTTTAAGTGTTTTCTAAGTGGGCATGGCAAGGATTTAAGGTTAGCTCTGGTCCTTTGTTAGCTCTCTTCTTCATAGAGGATGGCCCTGACACCTGCTTTCTTCTGACCCAAGCTTCCAGAGTTCAGTCTAAATTGGCCAACTGGGACAGAGGCCTGTGAAGGTTTTCCTCGAGTTTGTGACCATCAGACCTTGAGTCTGAAAGGGAATTGTGCTTCCTACAAGCTTCCTGTGTTCCTGGGGAAGGCTCTACAGTCTGGGCATTACACCCATGGTCAGCTTGGTGGACTGAAGAACTATCACATGCATCCTGCACTAGAGACAAAAGATATTAGGGAATTCACAGTGAATTCCTGGGCATCAGTTCCTGCCTGTTCCTCTGGTGCCGTTGCTGGGCCCCCTGGAGCTGAGCCTGGGCCCTGCTCTGAGCCCTGCCTTACACTTAGGCAGCTTCCCTAGGAATGTTTGAATTTGTCGAGGACAAAATTTGGTTTGGTTCAAGAGTTTTGAAAGGATAAAATTACTAAAGTCACAAACACAGCAAGATGGATTATAGGTAGAAATTGGAAATGTGTCTTTACAATATCTAAAGGCTGTTGCTGGTTCTGAGATAGTGTAATAGAATTCCATGAAAACTGCCTGCAAAGAATAGATGATAACATTTAATAATGGTTAATTGTGGCCCTGGTAATGTAGACAAGAGCCTTTGGATTCTGCAATGGAGTGTAGTGTCAAATATCTGTAAAGTTACCTCCCCACCCAAACCCTCTGTGAATTCTGAAGCTCAGACTCCACAATCCTTGTGACTGCTTGGATTGTTTTAATCTGCATCTTTGGCTCTATCCCAAGTGCATTTTCCCTCTGAAGTGTAAGCAGCTCTTCAAAATCCCACTAAGAAGTTTTTGCTTTTGGTTTTAAGAGACAGTGCTCAGAGATTGCAGGAATGTGCATAAAGCTCTGCAAGGAAACAGAACAATGTAAATACCATAAAAATAATGAGCTCTGTCCTAAAATAAAGAGAATTCATAATTTCAAAGGGTTGCTTGTGGCACAGGATGAAGAAGATTCTTTATAGCTGAGAAGAGGCAGATCCCAGATGTAGCAACTAATTATTCAAGTGATTGTGTCTTGATTCCTTTTGTTTTATACAAAAGATACAGTCCAAGCCATGAACATGTGATATTTTAAAAGATATAATGCCACAAAGTGGAAAAAAAAAGTAAGTCAAATGAGCCTGGAGATCTCATTTAAGAAAAAACGTGTAAATGATAATTTGGAATTCTTTCTGAATATCTTACTTGAGGACTTGGAAGGCAGCCACTGGGGAAAAAAGTCTGCTAGACCTTGAGCCACATGGATTAGAGGAAAAGCATGGAATGGTGTTCTGCCATATCCACATCCATCTTTGGATATTATCACATTTTGGAAAAGTCTGTGCTCCAACATGGAGGGTATGAGAAGAGACTTGAAGGTCTGGCTGGATACAGAGAGAAGCTTTGTGTAAATTGGAATGCTGCACTCTTTGCCAAATCACTGCTGTAACAATCTTGGTCTGTAGAGTCAAGGCTGGGGTGTGTGGATTCCATCTTCTCTGAAACGTTGCTGGATGGTTTTTTGGCCTATCACGGTTAAAACTAATCATGTTTCTCCATAGGGAAATTTTACTGACTGGAAATTTGAAGGTACTGTGCTTTATATGTAGAATTTGAAGGTATTAGAAAGATGGTGAAATTTGCTGCCAGAAAGGTGCTGGGATAAAAATCCCTTCCTGAATAATCCTGGTGTACTCCTGCAATTCAGTTCCTTGAAGTGCCACCTCCACTGTCCGTGAGCTTATCCTGGTTTAAAAGAAACGTCTGTTGGCACTGGGCGTTGACTGGGTTGGGTCAGGCCTATTCTTTTTCCATATAAGTTTTTTTTACTTCAGGCATAGGCTTGATGGAATTAGAAAGGGATTTCTTGCAGTAGAATTGAATACCCAGATATCTCTTCCAGGTTACTCTCATGGATGCCAACTATGTTATGGACGAGACTCTTGGCACATCCACGTTTCCCATCTCTTCTCTGAAACTGGGAGAGAAGAAGGAGGTCTGTTTAACATTCAATGATGTAAGTTGGACATTCATGACTTTGTCCTGGTCATGAGCATTCACTGTTGCCCATGGATAAACACAGAGCCTAAAGATACTGTTAAACTTTAATTATTTATCTTCTTGCAGCCCTGCTGAGAGAAGAATTAAGCAAAACAGTGCCACTGAATGCCTTGGTGTCCGTGCTGAAAGAATCCTCTCTAGAAGTCTAGTTTGGAACTTTCTCTGCCTAAAGCAGTTTCTTCCCCACTCAATGCAGTTTACTTTCATGGCCTGAGTGTGAGGTTACTCAGAGTTTGCTGGTCAGTGCATTGCCCCTCCTGCTGCTGCCTGTGGCTTCCAGAAAGCTGAAGGAATTCTTTTATTATTACATGTTTCACTTTCTGTAAGTGGCTTGTTGTAACACAGCCTTGGTTAACATGCAACGATGCAGTAATTGGATTATTCCCTTTAAACACGTCTGCAAACAAGATGGGAGTCATTTGGACAGGGCTTGTCTGCCTGCACAGTAACTCCTGGAAACTGTTGTTAAATCTGGGTGGAATTGAGCTTGTTCTGCACGTATTAAAATATATAAATACAATCTGCATCTCTGCTTTGGGCTCTAGTTTACTGTATGATCAGACATCTTGATGTGTCACCACTCTGCTGTTCTCCATGTGGTACAACTTTAAAAGCATAGTTACTGCAAATAACTGGTTAAAGGCCTATTTGTTGGAAACCAGAGAGTTTTATATGTGAGTTTTAGCATTTAATTTGGCATAGCCTTAGGGCAGTTGGAATTTTGATGCCCTCCATTATTTTTCCTTTTTAAAATTACTACATTTTTTGAAGTTTCTGCATTTTTATTTCACTAAGTGTTTCAGTAACTCTTGGACTTCCAGAGCAGAATGGGCTGAGTGCAGGTCCTGGTTCTGCCAGGCATGAGGTGGGGCAGTGAGAAAGAACTGATGAATACATTTTGCAAACACAGTTCACAAAGCTCATTCCATTAATACAAGGCCTTGCCTTGCTTTAACTTCTCATCAGTGGTCAGCAAAGCTTGGTAGGGAGTCATAGGGAATAAAACCAGTGCAAAAAAGGCAAACACACTCTGAAATTTACGAGCAAATATTGAAGGGGAGATGAAGTCAGGTTGAGCCCGATGTAGACAATGTATACGTAGCACGTATTGCTGAGATGTCTGTGGCAGTCTGTGTAAGGTATAGAAAATGCCATGATATCTCCCTGTTGGAATGCTTCCCTCCAAGGGTTTATTTCATGTGCATACATTTTTGTAAGCATTGGATCACTCCATGGTTTCAGGAGTGCTTTCTAAATTAGTAATACCAGGTGGGGAATAATGTAATTGCTTCCCTGCCTTTGAAGTGCTTCCTCGGTGACTCTTCACTTTGTTTGTTCATGTCCTCCTTTTGTTGTTCTCTGCCTCTTCTTTTTCCCCCCACCTTGCTCATGCCTTGCCTCATTTGCAATTCCTGTTTCAGGAATTGGGCCTGGATGTGCGAGTCAGAGGCAGCTTTGCATCCCAGATCCTTCACTGTTGTCTGAGGGTCAAGCAGGTGTTCCGTCTGGGGTGTTGCAGCTCCATCCCTGCTGCTTACATGCCCCAGATAAGGAGGAGAATCTGGTTTTAAGTGGAGGTGCGAGTCCATCACACTCCTCCAGGGCAGCACCAACCTGGCCATTTCACAGGAGAGAGCTTGGGGAGCTGAAAATACCTCTCCATTCTGTCTTAGTTCCTCAGCCTTGTACTCCTGGATTGTGCCTGACAGAGAATTGGTGCTTTAATCGTAATTTTTTAACTTCTTGCCTGCAGGCAACCCTTTCAGTGCTCTGTGAAAGGCAGAGAAGGCCAACCCATAGCTCGTGGCCAGGGAGTTCAGTGTGGTTGGCAAGTGAAGCCATTGTGCAGTGACATTTATTGCATCTTCCAGCAAGTTGTAAGCAATCACTCTTCCTGATTGCTAATTAAGGCCTGTTTAGCTGTGGAGAGATACTTGGTGGCTCCTGTGGAACACAGAGCAGTGATTCCCTCACACAGGTGGCAGATGGATGTGATCCCCTGGTTTTCCTACCACTCACAAGTGGGAGAAGAGAATCAGATCCCCTCAGGACAGAAATGAGTAGCACTGTCAGAAAGGGATTAGCAGGGCAAGAAAGGCAAGACGGTGGGATCTGAGGAATGAAAGTCAGCACTTACCAACATTTTCCACTGTATTCAGTGCTAGTGGTATATTTTGGAATGACACTGTGTGCTTTAAAAAAAAATCCATAGGAAAGAATCTCATTCACATGTGCCAAAAATATCTTCCTTTTTTAAAAAAAGTGAAGAATAAGAAAAAAAGAAAAATTCCAACAGCAGTAGTTGATGTTCCAGGTGTGTTTGTGGTTTTTCCTTTTTTAAGTGCTGTAACCATATTTAAATATTTCTTGTTTAGGTCACAGAAATGACTTTGGAATTGTCTCTGGAAGTATGGTAAGCATCTCACTTTTTTTTTTTAAAAGGGTGAAAATATACCAGCAGCAAAGGAATTTTTTTATTTTAAACTGTTCAGTAAAATTTTCATGGAATCACAGAATATCCTGAATTGGAAGGGACCCACAAGGATCATCGAAGTCCAACTCCTGGCCCTACACAGGACACCCCAAGACTCTCACCCTGTTGGGATTTTCTTAAAAACATGTGAGGTAGAGTGCAGAAATTCCTTGTTGTAGTGTAGAAATACCAGGTACTGTAAAAGTGAGGAATTTTACAACTGAGGTTTATTTTCATGTTGTAATTCTGTCACTGACTAAACACCCTTCCAAATGTTTGCAGGACTGAGGCCATCCCGTGTGAATCTCTCTGGTTTATGTGAAGGGCTTTCCTTCTTGAGGGCTTTGTCCGTAAAAAACCCACAGACCTTATTCAGGTGCAGCTTCATCCTCACTGTTTTACCTTCTCTGGGAACTTGGCCTCTCACATTAACTTCCAGCACCTATGGCTGCTGTTACAGAGCCCCTAAAATGTATTTAAATGTAAATACCACACAATGCTGAAGGCAAAGGTGAAGATTTAGGGCCAGGAGTTCTCCATGTAGAAGCTAAGCAGATGCCTGCCTTTATTTGTCCCTTTTTTTCCCTCTCTAGCTGCCTTTCTCCCTCATTCTTCACCTATCGTGGTGAAAGACCAAAAATCACATTGAGGCATAATCAGAAAAATATATTTTAAGTCTAAAAATGATTTTCTGAGAGCAAAGCATTTAAGGAGTAATTTTTTGTCTGTAACTATAAATAGCAGCACTGAGCACTGTAAAAGTCAAACTCTTTCCTGATTACTCCGGAGACTGACAAGCATCTCCCAGGGATAATTTCTGCTCATCATGTTGTACTAGGAAAATGCATTTGTGGGTGGTCCTTGAGACCACCCTACTCCAGCCAGGCTTTGTACATTACAAGCATTTTGTATCTCTGACATTAAATAAACAGAAGATGCTTGGCTGTGTCTTCTTCTTAGGCTTTGAAATGTAAAGGATCTTAACAAGTTCTGCTGCTATTCCCTGATAGCCATGCAGATTGTAGATATCTTCATGGAACACTGCTTCTAGGGAGTCTTTCCCCCGCCTTTTCTTAATCCTATTATTTTATTACATAATAGTTTTTTTAAAAAAACCTAGGGAACTATTATCTGAGCCTAAATGGATCCATTTCACCATTGTGTGCTTTTCAGTGGGTACCAGGGTGGATTTGTCCACTCCTCTTCTTTGCTGTCCATGGGAAGTAGCAGCTGAAGTTGTACCTTCATTTGTGTACAGCACTGAGTTCCTTACACAGCCTTGTGTACATTTTTTATCCCACAATGTGGGGAAAAATTCTGTAAAAGGGCTTAGATTTTCCTTTTATGTGCCAGTATGATCTGTGCTGTAAGATTTATAATTGTATGTGAGTGGAGAACTCTCTTGCTGTATTCAATTAGTTGCTTTTAATGAGTTCTATATTAAATGCATGTCTTAAAGACACATTGTACTTTGCCTCCATCACTCCAGAGCTGATGAATGGCGTCACATGAAAAATGCAATTTCATTTCATCTTATGTAAGTGAATGAAGAATTTCTGCTCATATCTGCTCATTTCCCATGGTGATGTTTGTGATCTTGTTTGGAACTGAGCCTTTTGTCCCTTTACCAACCAGCTCCTCGACGGACCTGCGGTTCAGCATGGCCCTGTGCGATGAGGAGAAGAGGTTCCGGCAGCAGCGCAGAGACATCATCATGCACAGCATCAAATCATTTCTAGGGGAGGAGAATAGCCAGAACCTGACCACTTCCCGTGATGTAAGTTTGGAGAGTTCCCACCAGGATTAGCATCCCCTTTGGAATCCTTCATTTGCCTGTGAGAGGAAGGAATGAGGCGTGCGAGGTGGAAGGGTTTGATGTAGAAAGATTATAGATTATAAAAATTCTTTTCCTTTATGAACATAGAATGTTTAGCCTGGAGAGTAATTTTTCTTGGCTCTAAAGTTAGAGATTAAAGTTTATGACCAGAGGGAACAGTTTTGAACTATAAAAGGGGAGATTTAGATTAGATACTAGGAAGAAATTCTTCCCTTTGAGGGGGTGAGGCCCTGGCACAGGGTACCCAGAGAAACTGTGGCTGCCCCACCCCTGGAAGTGTCCAATGCCAGGTTGGATGAGGCCTGGAGCAGCCTGGGATAGTGGAAAGTGTCCCTGGGTTGGCACTGGATGGGCTTTAATGTCCCTTCCAACCAAATCATTCTGGGGTTCTGTGATTCATTGGCCCCTTAAACAAGCTGCTCCAACTTTTCCCATTTGAATCCCAGGCTTTGTTAAGGTGTTGGCTCTGAGGGGAGATTGCATCTGAAAAGTGCCTCAGGGTGTGTGAAATATCTGCTGAATCCTGCAGTAGCTCTGGGCACTCAACCAGCACAGAATATGCCCCTGCATGCCCAGTACCCATCCCATGCTCTGTGACCTTTGTCTCTGAAAGAGTAGGCAGGAAATGAGCTGGTTTAAATTTAGAGTCAACTTGGAAATTAGTTTATTTCTTTCCTTCCTTCTTTTCCTTGAGCCAGTTTTACTGGATTAGGGTTATAAAGTTTTATTTCTTTGAAACATGAGAAACTGCAGCTTTCTTTGACTTGCTGGTGCTTTGAACCAAGCCAAGAGGAAGGGAAGCCAACAGATCTCAGTGGGGCTGATGGTGGCTTGGGTCATATCACAGAATCAGGGAATGGTTTGGGTGGGAAAGGACTGTAAGGATCATCCAGTACCACCCCCTGCCATGGGCAGGGACACCTACCACTTTCCCAGATTGCTTCAAGCCCCATCCAGCCTGGCCTGGGACATTTCCAGGGATCCAGGGGCAGCCACAGCTTCTCTGGGCACCCTGTGCCAGGGCCTCACACCACAGTCAGGAGGGGGGCCAGATCCTACTGAGCTCTTCAGTGAGTTCGTAAAACACTGCATTATTTAGAATTAATTAAGAATCCACTTGGTACAGATCTGCTTATTTTGTTGTAGCTTTTCCATCATCTTCCTTCCTTGCCCATTCCC
Organism: Eulacestoma nigropectus; assembly: GCA_013397775.1. Taxonomy (NCBI): domain Eukaryota; kingdom Metazoa; phylum Chordata; class Aves; order Passeriformes; genus Eulacestoma; species Eulacestoma nigropectus. Next base: position 220,583 of record VZTE01004430.1, read on the forward strand.
TCTTCTGTGCTGCTCCCAGAATTGTGACATTTGTACCTATGGGGGTGTCAAGCAATGAACAGAGTCCATGAATTAATCTGGGTTGATTCCTTCATTGGCATTGATTCCTTTTGTGCATTTTTAGTATAAGCAGAATGTGACAGTCTTTTGCAACCAACACTGAAGAGTATCTTTTAGATTTCCATGAAGTTTTGAGCAGGTGGTGAATGTTTCATTGTTGTGTGCTTTTGAACTCTGTCTTGCTTCATGAAATGTTCTTATGTGAGCTTTCTGAGGATCATGAAAGAATTTAACAAGTATTGTACATATTTTAATTGGAGTGAGGTAAATTGTGTGTATTGTGGAGGAACATTTTCAAGGTTTCTTAATTTTCAGTTCAGTTATTTTAATCTTAACACATGCAGATCTTATCAGAGTAGGAATCTGTCAATGGGACATCGGTGTGACCTAGAGCAGAATAGGATCTTCCTCAGAAAGGACGTGGATATTCTGCCAAGCTCCAGTTGGAACTGGAGTGATACTCAGTGCCTCAGGTCTCAGTTCCATGCAGGTGGTATCTGTGCGTGAATTATTGCAAAAGATAGGTAAGATCTCGTATTCTTTGTGTCATCATCTTCCCTTGGTATCCCTCACTGTCTCCAATACTTAAATTTTATCAGTTCAGTCTTCCCAGACAGTAACTGTAGCTATCCTCCCATTTTTCACATGCCAATTATGTATTTCTAAGCTGACTTGTCATAATTTTTATCTGTTTCTAGCAATGAAAAACCCCTTTTTGTTCAAATTAAACTGCAGTTTTACTTTTATTGCTACAGATGGAAGATAGCAGGAGGGTTTGTTGGATGTTTGGAGTCTTAACATGGAGTTGGGAGACACTGAGTAGTCTTACTTGTCTGTGGGCCTTGTTTAATCTTGGACAAGTCACTTACTCAAAGTTCACCTAAGTTGCTTCATCTCTTGAGTAGCTTGTGCTTTACAGGCATGCTGAGAGACTCTAATACCTCTGAATTCATTGTACATGTCTGGATGGGGAAGTGAGTAGTTCCAAAATTCCTGACTTAATCCTGAGGCACATTCTGGAAACACAGAGGTAGAGATTTCTTGTACTTCTGTTATTGCCCAGTTTATTTTTATAATTTTTGCTGCTTCAAGCAATTTTCTAAAAATACCATGATCTTCTAAAGAAAGCATATAGTTCTCTGCGACTGGATTTGCAGAACAATTTTTTAATAATCATTTGTGTACCCTATGGCATTTTTTTCCACCACAGGTATTCAGATTTTGTGCACCGTGTTTCCAGGGCATTTGGATAAAAATATCTGAGCCACTTGTTCCCAAAACAAGATTTAGTATGGTTTAGCTTTTTCTTGCCTGATTACTGGAAGATGTGATTAAGAACCTTTTGGTTTGAGTGATCTCATGTGCTGGTGGTTCTATATAAAGGATTTAGGGTTTGGTAGAGGAGTGTGCAGCCTTTGGTATCCTCTTTTCTCTGTTCTTCATCAGGACATGGTTTCCTGGTTCTTGGCCCTGGGTGCTCTGGCTGCAGCTCCTTCCCTCCTCCCTGCTTCTGCCCTATTTATCCCAGAGGGCAACTTGCAGGATGGGTGTATTTCATTTCAATTTTTACTGTTTTGTGCCTTTAAACACGTTGGAAACTGAATTGGAGCTAAAAAGCTGGTTTAACAAACCTGCCTGCTTCCTCTGCAGAGCAGGAGAGGACTCTGAATCTGCCTCACTTGATTTATGCTGCAGCTCAGCTTGTATTGAAATAAATGAGTGGAAATTTGCAGTAGGTGCTTCTCTTCAGTTGTTTTTTGTCATCATTTTAAAGCTTTATTTATTTACTGTGCAATGCCCACAGGTGCTGGGGAGGCTCAGCCTGGAGAAAAGGAGGCTCAGGGGGGACCTTCTGGCTCTGCACAACTCCCTGACAGGAGGGGGCAGCCAGGGTGGGTCGGGCTCTGCTCCCAGGGAACAGGGACAGGATGAGAGGAAACAGCCTCAAACTGTGCCAGGGGAGGTTCAGGTTGGATATTAGGGAAAATTTCTTCACTGAAAGAGCTGTAAAGTATTGGAAGGGGCTGCCCAGGGCAATGGTGGAATCATCATCCTTGGAGGTGTTCAAAAATGTGTGGATGTGGCACTTGGGGACAAGGTTAAGTGGTGAACATGGTGGTGGTGCTGGGACGATGGTTGGACTTCATGATCTTGGAGGTCTTTTCCAACCTGAACGATTTTGTGATTCCATAATCCACCCTCCCCTCGCTGTATCCACCCTTCCCAGTGCAGGAATCTGGGATGCCCAGAGTGCTTGTGGATCCAGGAAGCATTTCCAGGCAGGATGTTGGTGACTCTCCTGGACATTCTCAGCCTGTCTCCATAGCGGATTCCTCAGCCTCCTGAGGAACACTCCCATTTTCCCTGGTGCCAGTGCACTGATGAGTGGAGCAGTGGTGCTCTGGAAGTGTTCTCGCGTACTTTCTCCAGGCTCGCACCTGCAGGTGACATCTCCATCCTGTTGGGATGTGTCTGCTCAGGCTGAGTGGGCAGTGCTCCTGAGGAGCTTTCAGAGCCTCCCCACGTTATTAAAGGAGTGATTACTGACACGGCTCTTCCTTCAAAGCAGCTGCTCCATTATTGGGGCGCTGGCTTAACAAAACACATCCCAAATCCTTCCCTGGGCTGTGTCATTTTTGGGATAGATCCCTATCTCTGGAGCAGCACGATGAATGCAGGGCCAGGGAATACCTGTGGTTTCTATTACTAAAGCTGAACGCTTATGAAGGAGGTAACAAAATAATCTCACTGCATCAAGAATAAGCAGTTTTGGGGAGTGGAAGCCTCAAGAAATGTCTTGAGTGCCTTGGTCATTGTTCACGGGCATTTCCGTGTGACAGTCAGTCGTCAGGGGAGTTTCATGGCTTGGAGCATGGAGTCTGCAGAAAGAACAGGACTCTGTAGTCACATGGATCCTTTTATCACTAATCCCATCTATTGGCACCTGAAATTGCCTTTCAGGGAGATTTTTGACAGATTAGCAATTTGATCAGATAGGAGGTTTCTGCACAGCTGTGCGATTCTTTTTATGCCCAGTAACAACCAATAGGTGGTTCCTTTATCACCACTGAACAGTGGAAAATCCTCCTGGGTTTTGGAAACTGGGAGCCAGATGGGCCCTTTGCTTAGGCCAAAACATGCAGTGGTGGGAGCAAGTGAATTTTTATTTTATTTTGTCTTTTTAGATACCTGAGGAAGCTGTGCAGTTGAGGGGAACAACCTGGCTGTCAGGGCTGGGCAGTAAGAAGGAGAGAAGTGTAAAATAAACCCCTGTGGACATTGACCTGGTGCCACAATAACCATGTCTGGTTCTGCTCACTCTTCTCTTGATGGCTGAGTAGTTGTCCCGATCCACATAAATTCCCGCTACCTCTCTGGTAGTTTTTGCAAAGTGGTGGTAAAATTAAGACTGTCTTCATGCTATGTAGTAATACTGGATGTTTTTTTACAAAACTTGTTTTTAAACTCCTAGTGAAAATATTATTTGTCTCTATTCTGTTTCTCATTAGTAACTTTTACTGCCTTTGGCTCTGTCACAATGATATGAATTGAATTAAAGCTGGTGTTTCGGTTGCTTTAAAAATCTCTGTGGTCTTGTAACTGAATAGTTCATTTAATAACTAAATTTAATATCTCCTCTATTTCGGATGGATCGTGGATAAGAAGGACAGACAGTTCTAAAGGAATTCTGACTTTACTTTTGTTGAGAAATCTTGCTACAAGTGGTGACTTCTTAAAAAAAATTTGAATTCTTCTTGGGGTGTCCAGGGGTTGGACTGGATGCTCCTGGTGTGTCCTGTGTCACTGATGTGGTGGTTGTGTTGCTCTCATCCCTGCAGGTGCCAGTGATCGCCGTGCTGGGCTCGGGAGGGGGGTTCCGGGCCATGGTGGGCTTTGCTGGAGTCATGAAAGCACTTTTTGAGTCAGGAGTCCTGGACTGTGCCACATACATTGCTGGGCTCTCTGGATCCACCTGGTAAGGCCTTCCTCTTGGTTATCCTCAGCTATTCTGCAGCAAGTTCTGAAGGAATTGGCATGAGAGCTGAGTTATCTCTATGATTATAATTCACAGCACATTTTACACATCCAAGTCTGCTGGGGAAGGTGTTTCGGATGCCCCAAAGGGCAATGACAGCTCAGGCTCCAGGTGCTCTTCCAGGAGCTTTGAGACCAGGAATGGATGGAAAGAGATGCCACACAAATGCATGCATATTTCTATATCAACACCCAATGTGTGTTGTTTTATTTTCCTGATGAAATGTGAAAAACTAAAAAAATCCCATGTCATTTGAAGCTCATGACCCAAAATATCAACCCAAAATATGTTGCATGCTTTGGTAGGGCTTTTAGAGCTCCTCAAAATCACTGGAAGATCTTTTGCTCCATTTTACACCCAGTGTAAAATCCTGGTAGATTTACTGGGGATGTCTGGGGCCTGGCTGCCACTCTGCAGGGCATCCCACTGTGGATTACCCTGTCTCAGTCCCACTGGCACTGTTTAATTTAGAAAATGCATTAGGTTTTAAAATAGTTCATTTAGCCTTGAGGAGCAGGCACAGGTATTGATGGGGGAGATCTTACTGTTATCTTCAGTTCCTGGTAAGTAGCTGTGAAGAAAACAGACTCTTTTTGGAGATGCCCAGAGAAAGGACAAGGAGTAATTGGATTAACTCTTAGGGAAGCTATGTCGCAGTGAGAGTGGCCAAGCACTGGAATGTGTTGAGCCATCCTCACCTGAGTAGGCTGGGGACGGTGTCATCCTCAAAGTCTGACTCAGGCAATGCTCATGTGAAAGCTGAACTTGACTGAGCACAGCCCTGAGCAGCCTCATCTGATTTAGGCTGGCTCTGCATCGAGCAGGAGGCTGGAGCCTCCTCTCTTTGAGGGGAAAAGACTTGTTGGAATATAAATGAGCAGGGAGTCTGCCTGGGATGAGTTTTATCACCTGGTTTAGCTCTAAGGAAGCACATGAATTTTAATTCCACACAAATACTCTTAACCCCAAAGTTGACTCTTGAAGGAGATAATGATCAATTCTATTCCTTGGATGGGTTTTTTTGTCAATTTTCATTGTGTGAAGCTTGCTTCCCCCCTCCCAGACTAGAGGGAAACTTTCAGAATGCCAGGAGGTTTTGAAATGCCAGAAGTGTCTGTGAACTAGAGTAAGTTTCTCCTTTCTATCACAAAAGGTTGGAACCCGTGTTTTTTATCACTGGTGGTAGGGGCAGATTTATCACTGTCCGTTGAGAGATGAATGGACTTTGGTCACAGCTGTGAGTAGCAGAAGGTGGATGAAGAGCAGTGGAATAGTGCAACATGGTGTTAAAACATTCCCTGTGTTTCTGGGGAAGAGTTTGCAGTCCCTGCTCAGGACAGGCATCACTCTGCTGGCTATGAGGTCTCTTTTGGGGAAAACCCAGGGGTGAATACGTTGTTGATCTAATGTAAACCTATAAAATCTGAGTTAAAATAGCGAGGTTATCTGAACTGCTGCAGTCAGAAACAGACTGGAGAAAGTTGTGTTTGAACAAATTTGTTTTTGCTCTCTGATGTCACCCTTCAGTCTTTCCTTGCTTGGTGAATAAATAAATTGACACTTTGGCACTCCCTTTCTTTTTTTTCTTTTCCATGCAGTCTATCACTTGGGAATAATTCTCTTTTCTTTTCATCCTGAAGGGTGGAGAATTCCTTTCCTGGAGGGAGAGGCAGGTTTTTGCTTGTCCCCTCAGCTGCATGCCTAACCTTGGAGCAGTGCTTTTCTGCCATCTTGCTTCAACCTTGTGCTGACTTCTCCAGCTGCATTCCCCTTTCCCTGCACCCAGGAGCTGACATGGAGCCTGTGGATCAAGTCCTGGCAGCCCACATGGGACGGGGTTGGTTGTGCTGTCACAGAAATGGCTGGGCATGACCTCAGGGCCAGGCTGACCCCATGTGTGCCTTAAAGCTGTGCCTGGAGTAAGGGATGTGTACCTGAGCCAGGTCACTGGGTAAATAATAGTAAATGAGCCTCTCATAGAGCCTGTCTTGAGTCTTGGTGTGGCCTAACCCAACCAACTGGAAGCCAGGGCTGCCTGCACGTGTGTCTGAGCTTTGTTTGCAGTAAAACTAAACTTGTTTCTCAGTAACAAACTCATGATTTGCCTCTTCCACATCCTCACAGTCAGTTAACGCTCTGCACAGGTTGTAGTTATTGCGCTTCAGTTTATTATGGAAGCATCATCTCCTTGAAAGTGGGGCCATATCCAGCCCAGAACCCCCCGTGCCCTGGGCTGAGCCCCCAGCGTGGGCAGCAGGGAAGGGATGGGGATTCTGCCCCTCTCAGGTGAGACCCTACCTGTAGAGCTGCCCCAGCCCTGGGGCCCAGCACAGGAAGGACATGGAGCTGCTGGAGAAAGCCCAGAGGAGGCACCAGGATGATCACAGGCATGGAGCAGCTCTGCTGGGAGGAAAGGCTGGGAGAGTTGGGATTGTTCAGCCTGGAGAAGAGAAGCTCTGGGGTGACCTCATTGTGGCCTTGCAGTGCCTGAAGGAGCTGGCAGGAAACATGGAGAGAGAATTTCCAAGGGATGGAGTGAGAGGACAGGGGGGAACGGCTTCCCAGTGACAGAGAGTAGGTTTAGATGGGATACTGGGAAGAAATCCTTTCTTGTGTGGGTGGGCAGGCCCTGGCACGGGGTGCCCAGAGAAGCTGTGGCTGCCCCTGGATCCCTGGAAGTGTCCAAGGTCAGGTTGGGTGGAGCTTGGAGCAGCCTGGGCTAGTGGAAGGGGTGTCCCTGTCCATGGCAGGGGGTGGCACTGGATGGGCTTTAAGGTCCCTCCAACCCAAACCATTCTGGGGTTCTGTGATACACTGAGATATTTTAGGAATTTTTCAGTAGTTATAATGAACTGGAGAGCAGAGAGGTGCATCTTACAGGGAGAGAACTGCATGTGTCCTTCCAGGACCTCCAGTCTGCCAAACTGAGCTATGCTAACTGGAGGAGCTCCTTTCAGCTTAGGGTGTTCTGTCTGTTATCCCTTAAACAGAAAAATGAGGACACTTTAATCATTTACTTCATACACATTATGGAAATGCATGTTGGGTGTTTGATCCTATGCTTATATTTAGAACAAATTGCTCAGCATTCTGTGCTCTGAGAAAAAGGAAATGACAATTTCCTATATGAATGGAGAGTTAATTAACCTGATTTAATCAGTAATTGTATAAAATCATTTATGAGCTTTTTGTAGCTTTCAGGCAGCTGACTCTGCAGCAGATTTGCTGCTCACAGAGCCTGTTTGCCATTGCAGGTACATGTCAACTCTGTATTCCCACCCGGATTTCCCAGCCAAGGGCCCAAAGGAGATCAACGAGGAGCTGATGAACTCTGTGAGCCACAACCCCCTGCTGCTGCTCACCCCGCAGAAGGTCAAGCGCTACATTGAGGCTCTGTGGAACAAGAAGAGCTCGGGGCAGCCCGTCACCTTCACAGACATCTTCGGGATGCTCATAGGGGAAACGCTGATCCATGATGTGAGTGCTTGCTTTTGCTGCTGTTAAAGCTGTCAAACTCTTCCATAATTCCCACTGTCACTATTTTTTTGGAATGACCTTAGCAACATTTAACCAAGGGTGCACGTTTTGCTATAAGAAAAACAGCATTTGCTTAAAAAAGTACTTGAAAGATCCCCTTGGTTTTTTGAGAAAAGGGACAACAGGAGAGCTTCACACTGTTGTATTCTGTTATTGAAAATTCGTGATTGGCTGAATCAGGCACACAGACTTCCATTTCAAATGAGTCAGGTGAGCAGTAGCTGTATTTGGTCTTGTGGCAAGATTGAAATGTGTTAATGGATTTGCAGATGTGTTTTATACGCTTCTTTCTCTCATGAGTGTATGCTGCTAGTGCGTTTTAAACAATTTAAAACACTGAAAAAGAGGCAACACAGCTTTTAGTGGTAGATGTACAGAATCCTGATGCTGAAGGGCTGTTAATGACTGTGTGAGGTTGGTTAGAAGTCCCTGTTTACCAAGGGATGAAAAAAATGCACAGATATTTAGTTTAAATCAGAACCTGACACATCAGTGAAAAATGGAACTCGGGCTGGTGGTTATTTACAGATAACACATCTCAGTGCTATTGCATCATAATGACTTCAGCCTTTCTTTGATTGCAGGCTCCAGAATATTTTCCAGGGGAGATGCAGGTGGTTAGCAAATAGAAAAGCCTCCTCGCAGTGCATTTCGTGATCTCAGTTATCTTGTGGCTGACTCTTCAGAAACAGCCCAGATTGAAAAACATTACCTAATTCTACCGACAAGGTTTTTCTTGCTTTCATCTTTCACAAGAAAAGGAAAGCACTGGCTTTGTCCAGCAGTGCTGTTTGCTTTTTGGCCATGTCCCTTTGGCTTGTGGAACATGAGCTTATTTCCTCTTCCTGCCTCCCACTCCTTCCTTCCTGAATTGTGCAGATAAAAGACATCCAGGCAGATTACTTCCTTTTACAAATTCTTCTGTTTTTCATAGAAGTAACTGAGTTTGTCCACTTTTCTTATCAAATTTCAGACAGGAGGAGTCTCCCAGATATAAAATAACAATATGTGATTTTTATATATATATATCTGTATATTATCAGCAGGCCTTTACAGGATGTGTTTGGGACCAAAGTCTTTCTTTCCCTGCAGAGGATGGACACCACTCTGAGCAACATGAAAGAGAAGATCAGTAATGCCCAGTGCGCTCTGCCACTCTTCACCTGTCTGCACGTCAAACCAGATGTCTCAGAGCTGATGTTTGCAGGTGTGTTCCCAATCTGTGTTGAGTCACTTGTGGCAAGGAGAGAGGTGTACGGCTGACTGAAAACCCCTTTTTTTTTAATGCACCTGAGACTAATTGCATTTGACTTCTGGGAATCTGACAGAGTGATAAGAAGAAGTTACTCAGGGATAGGTGATCACATACTCAGGTAGGAGTGCCAAGCCAAAGAGGAACCTGGTGACTCCAACAGGGAAAAGATGTTTAAATTAGTGTATCAAACAGGAAAAGGAAAATGTCCTCAGTCATCTCTTTCAGAGAAGGGTGAAATCAACAGTTAGACTTGATGATCTTAGAGGTCTTAGCAACTTTAATGATCCTATGATTAAAATTGGACAAACAAATTAGATATAATGCCTCTTTTTCACTTCTTGCCCAGTGTAAAGTGCTGTTGGTAACGCAAAAAAGCCCTTTTTCTTGTGTTTATTCCATAGGTTTGAATCCCCTCTGGTAACTTCAGTTGAGAGTGGGTCCGGTTGTGGAAGATGCCACACAAAGATAAGGATGTGTGCATCTATATACAGTTATATACAGGACTGAAAAGGGAAGTGCCATGTGGCTTCCCCATATTTATACGTCATTGTATTTCCTAAAATAGTTATTTGGAGAAGTTGCTGTCAAAGCTTTGATTGGAAATGAAAATTAGGTTGCAACTTAGGCTAAATATTTCATGGGAAAATGTGTCTTTAACTTTGCTACTTAAGAAACTGATCCCTTTTTGTTTGAAAATAGGAGTATTTTGGGGTTTAGATGAACTTCGTTTTTTCAATAAATTTCATTGGGGCTACTGTTTTAAAATCAAAATGATCTTTACTTAATAATGTCTTTCTCTAAGCAAGATCAGAAGCACCTGAAGGCTTTACTTTGCTCTAAAAAAAAAGTATTCCCTGTGCCAGTGGATCTTGGGTGTGCCTTTTGAGACTGACATCTCTGTCATTATAGAGGGTGCTAGATCCTGATTGCTTTTTATTTTAAGCTCTATTCCTCCTTTTAGCTATTCCTGATGTGAGAGATATAGTAAATTTTGAACAGAAATATTTGCACTTCCTAATTTACATTGATTTGAAGGCAGAAATTTTGTTTCCCTGAGCAGGCTTTGTGCTTTGAGAAATCTCCTTCAGTGCAAATGCAAGCTGGAAGTAGACTAACACAAATTAGTTTTAATTCTCAGTTCAGCTTTGCTGTCACCCTGGTTCTGAATACATATCTGCCAATTCATGTTTATACAGCTAAAAGGAAATATGAAAATTCCTGAACTGGGTCTTCGAAGGAATTTCCTTCTGCTCCAGTGAATGTGAGGATTTGTGGGTGATTTATTTGGAAAACAGGATGTTGTATTTGACTTAGCTCAGATACGCATTACCCTGTGAAATGAAACTCCCAGCAGTCGTGAATAAATCTTTCCTTTTCAGGACAAGTGTTCACCTTCTGCTCCACACATTAGCAGGAATATCCTGAGGGTGGATGGCATTCCATGACATGTGGGGATTTTTCAAAGCTGTCTCTTTTGCCTTTCTCTTTCAGAATTACTTCTGATTTGTTTAGAGTCAAATCAATCCCTGCTAAAGATAGAGATGGCAAAATAGATGAATGGGTGAAATGCTAAAAAGAGAAGATATGTTTTGTTTGTTATTTGCTCATTTTTTAACTGAATTCTTTGATGGAAGCAACTCCACTGGTATCAAAGAAAGTGTTTCCAAGTCAGCTAAGGTCCATTTTCAAAGGCCTACATCAGTAGAATGTAAATCACTTCTGAAATTTTCTGCTCAGATCAGAAAATGCATTTGAACATTTTATTCCATATTTTTCTTGAGCTCTCTGTTCAATAAAATGGACTTTTAAAGATATCTTTAGCAATGTTTGAATTGATAAGTTTTTGAGCTGCCTCTCAGCTTTGCCTTTTGATACTGGATTTCCTCAGAAACTTTAGGTTTGGGTGGAATCCAAATGCCTCTCCTAGAATATTTCGCAATCCTTGGGATAGTCAATCATTGTTGTGCCACCTCTGTCACTGCTCTCCATATTTTTGGTAGAATTGCAGTGAAGGAAAAGCAGCTTGGAGCTTAGACCCACATGTGGCAGGGAATCATGTTGAAACAGGGGATGAAAATCAGATGTCATTGTGTATTCCTCATTTGTGATCTGTCCTTTTATACCTCTGGTTTTCCAACCTCATTCTTTTCACCAAAGTTTATTGTGTTAAGAGAGAATGAGGATTCTTTCCCTGCTGAGACATCACTGACCTTGATTTGATATTCCTGATGGTTATTTGGCTTCCCATTTCACTAAAATTTCTTTGCTTGGAGAAAGGTTTCATTCATTTCTGTTTTCCTCCTCTGTTCCTCTTCAGGATGAGATTTCTGACTGAGCACAGTTTTGTTTCTGACTTTGCAGACTGGGTGGAATTCAGCCCATATGAGATTGGAATGGCCAAGTATGGCACTTTCATGTCTCCTGATTTGTTTGGAAGCAAGTTTTTTATGGGCACAGTGGTGAAGAAATATAAGGAAAATCCCTTGCATTTCCTGATGGGTGAGTTTGTGACAGAAAGAGGCTTAAAAGTAAAAGCAATTTCAGTAGTTCATGGACTTCTAAATGCAGTCACACAAAGTGTGAGACAAGAAGTGGAGCTCTCAGTTTGCTGGAAGACATTAATTTGAAAGATTTCACAGATATGGATAGGCATTGTTTTTTTTTTCTTATCTCCATGTTTTTTTGTTCTGATTTGGACATCTGAGCTTATGACTTGGCCTGCTTCAAACTCAGAGGTGTATTCAGAGAGAAACCAACTGCTTAAATAGTGCTTTTTAAGATATGTGGGGTTTATTTTCCTTCTGCCAAGCACCATTCATTGTTTATTTTTTCTCTTTCAGGGGTCTGGGGCAGTGCATTTTCAATATTATTTAACAGAGTCCTTGGTGTCTCCAATTCTCAGAATAAAGGGCCCACCATGGAAGAAGAATTAGGTAATATTAGTAAATAATTCCACTATGCAGAGCAGTTACTAGCAAGATACTCCCTCTGTGGAAGGATGGCACTGCTGGTGGTCATTTAAGAATGTGGTATTAATTACTTTTAATTGCTGGCACTGCAGGATGCTGCTGAGGTGGAGAAAGAGCATTGGGAATGTTCTTTCCTTTCTTTCATTTTTGTTTCTGATCAGTCAGAACTGCTGAAAGTCACATGCATATATCCAGCTCTTTTCTGGAAGGTAACAGAATCCTCTCTTTATGTTGTTACACCAATTTTTGGAGAGCAGAGGCTGACAAATATTTGATAGTTACTTGTGTAGTCTCTTGACACTGGGCTGTGTTATTGAAGGGATTAGAAAATGCACCTAAACTCTCTCATCTCTGGGTTGTTAGATTGCTCCATTCTAACCACAGCCTGTTGGTATCTGGTCCTTTGCTTGCAAATTGAATGGTTTTGGTTTCACTCCTGGCACACAAATGGCAAGATAACTGTAAAGAAAGAGCTGTGGCTTGGTTTGGATGGACTTTATCGAGTTTTATCTGAGAATGTAGTTAATGATGGAAGGTTTTTTACACTTTTGTTTCCTATTCAGAAGGCAGCATTACAGGGGAAGATCTGACCAATAAATGAATTGTCCTAGACAGACAGATCTTTCTGAAGAGCAAGAAGAGACAATGTAGATTGAGATAGTTTTTAAATGATGCCTCTGTCTGCCTCTGCCTCCTAATGGATGGAATTCAGCTGTTTGATGATCTCTTATTTATGGATGAAAACGAGACCTCCAGGTTCCTATTTCTGAAGCCCCTCAGGAGTGTTAGCATCTCCTTATGGAGGTTCCCTGTCAGTAAATGTGATCATGGAAAAGTCTGCTTTTGAAAGACAGTGAGAGACAGAATGTTATCTGTCATCTGAGACTCATTTCACATATCAGTTAAAAAATATTCTTTGAAGTGGGATCAGATGTGAAAATATTCATGTGGCTTGAACCACAGTCTGGACCAGAGCTGGAGGTGTTCCAGTGGCACCTTGGCACCACAGTAACATTTTCACAGGAGTTGTTGAGAGGACAGAAGCGAAACATCTACATTTTAATGAAGGTGAATAAAGTGTGTCAGTCATGTGGTGCAGAGGGGAGTGGGAGGTACTGCTTTAGGGTTACATTTTCTTTTCCAGCCCAAAAGTTTCAGGCTAAAGCCGATACCTGCTGCTCACATTATAATGTCCATAGCAGACCTTCAGACCCATCTCTTCAGACGTATTTTCTATTACAAAGACTATGAGAATTTTATTACTCAGATTGTTTTGAAATTCTTAACTGTTCTGCCAGTTAAACCCCATGAGTTTAAAGGAGTTTCTCTTTCTTTCAACAGAAAATATTAGGCTAAAGCACCTTGTAAGCAATGACAGCTCAGACAGTGAAGATGAATCACAGCATCCAAAAGGTAAGGAAATGCTCAGATTTCATTTCATCATTTCCTTTTTCCATTAGCTTTTGTGTGGCTCAGCAAAATAGAGAACAAGAGACCCCAGGAGTTTCTGGGCTTGACTTCATGTGTCCTGCTCAAGCTGATCATCAGGTGATTCCTTCACACATGTCTGGAATTCCACATACACCCAAAAATGTGGTTTGCTGGGCCAGAGCTCAAGTCTTTTTCCAGCAAGCTGCTGAGCTCAGAGGCACCTTGGAATTGCTGCCAGTCCCCCAAACCAACACTACCCATTGTTTTCAAGGGTTTCCTGATCAAATATTTACCTGAGAATGTTTTAATGTGGGTTTCAGGCATTCACAGGTGTCTTCTAGCACCTTTACAAATGACATCTGATACAGGAAATTCCTTGTGCTTGGCACAGTGTTTGTAACAAAGCCCAAATCCAGGTTCCCAGAAGAGGCACAACCACAAAGGGAATGTTGGGCAGTGGGAAGAAAAGATCCTACTGACAATTGTCTCTAAGTACCTAAAGCACCTGGAGATTTCTGGGGTCTTAGTTAGCTTTCTGTACTTGATGATATTTTTGGGGATAAGGGTGATTTTCACCTGAAAAAAACCTGGTTTTATTTTTAACAAATGGAGCAAAGATGGGAATGCAGCTGTTTGTGATTACAGAAGAAAAGAAAATCCTGTGTGGTGGGACAGGGAATTATGTCACTAGCTCAGCTGAGTGATTGCTTCTTCAACTCCCCTTATGTGTAAAATCGTAGGTGGTACCAGGTTTTGTGTTTATTTGTGGATTTCCTGTTTAAATACTACAGCCAGCAGCAAACACATTTCTCTCCTAGTTTGTAGCCATAGTGAACAACCAACAAATCTGGGATTGTAAACACTTGGAAATCCCTCTCCCTTCCATAGAAAGTTATTGGACAGATGTTGGACTTCCTTGATGCTTGTTTTCTCTCTACTTATAGAAAACTCAGCTCCTTTAAAGCTTGGGTTAAAGAGGCGAGTTTTAAAGCTGGATTTAAAGTATCAAGCTTAAGCCTGAACTATTTTCTTATCTAAAACACCCCAAAAAGCCAAGTTTTGACAGGTGAATGAATGCAGGGTGGTGCCAGTCCAGGTCATTTTTACTGCGAGCTCCAACTGCAAACATCTAAGTCTGGATCTTTGACTGTACTCTTTAGTTAATTAAAGCCAGTTATTAATTGTAGTTTACTGTAAGGATATTTTCAGGTATGTTACAATTCCCATGCTATAGCATTATCTATCCTTTATGCAGACTAACTCCGCTTTCCTGAGGAAAGCTGGATTTCTAACAGGCAGGAAAGATGGAGAAGGCTGTCAGTGCACATCCAGATGAATTTATGAATTTATGTCTACATCAAGTATGGATCTTATCAGCTCAGGTCTGTCCCTGAGCCCAGCAGAGCTTACAGAGAAAGCCCTCAGACTAATTAAGTCTTGCTCAGGTCATTTAAGACATTCCCAGTCTATTTTGCTGATGGACACATCCACACTATTGTGGTGCAGATTGAAGGTTTCACTGGCCTATGAAAGTGAAGGAATGGATTCTCTGCACTCCTCTGAAATCATTGCAGCAAAGCGCCATCATCCAGCCCCTGGCTCATTGAAAGAAGTGTTTTATTTTTGTAGGTCCTTTATTTTATAGCCCCTGAAATGATGGTGATACACTTGCTATACTTTAAATATCACTGCTGGGTGTTTTCATTTTTGTGTGCAGGCACTGAGAGCGCTGAGGCAAAGCAGGAGAGCCAGGAGAGGCTGCAGGAGAGCAGCCAGGAGAGCTGGGTGCAGCGCATGCTGATGGCCCTGGTGGGGGACAGCGCCCTGTTCAACACGCGCGAGGGCCGTGCTGGCAAGGTGCACAACTTCATGCTGGGGCTGAACCTCAACAGCTGCTACCCCCTGTCCCCACTGGCAGAGCTGCTCACCCAGGAGTCCCTGGAGGAGGAGGAGCCAGCAGCAGTAGCAGGTCAGTTCCCAGAACGCTGGTGCTGTGTGTGTTCATTAATGAAACCAGAGGCAGCGAGTTCCCGGCACGGTAACCTCACACCAGGAGTGTTACAAGAGCATCGTGGAGATTGTCCAGCAGCAGAGCTTGTAAGGGGACTGGGAGGATCAAAGGGCACCACACAGTGACTTCTGTCTGCTCCCTGCCCTGTCCCCTGGCACAGGCTATGGAACAGCCACTGGATGGACAGTGGTCCTTGGTTTGGCAGAGGGGACCAAACTGCTTTTAGTGTATGGTACCCTTTGTTACATCCACTTTCTCACTCTCTTGGCCTTCTCCAAAGGGTGTCCAGATTGTTCCTTGGCTCTTATTGATGCCAAGCCTGCTGGTGGAAATGAAACCTTTCCTTGTTCTCCTGCAGGGCTTCCCTGTTGCAAAACCTTTGTAGCTCATCTGCTGTCTTTGTCTTTTGAAAAACCCCTGGAGGCAACATGCTTCTTCACTTGTAGGATCACAGAATCAGTGAATGTTGGAAGAGACCCACAGGAACTATCCAGTCCAACCCCTGGCCCTGCCCAGACACCCCAACAGTCCCACTCTGTGCATCCCTGACAGTGTTGTCCAAACGCTCCTGGAGCTCTGGAAGCCTTGGGGCTGTGCCCATTCCCTGGGGAGCCTGGTCAGTGCCCAGCATCCTCTGGGGGAAGAACCTTTCCCTGACCTCAGAGCTGTGTCAGAGAGCCTGACCCTCTCCTGACACAGCTCATAGATCCTTATTTTGCTGACACCATGTTCTTCCCAGTGTGGATGCACCTGACAAACCACTCTCATTCCAGGTTGCCTGATGTGCAGGTGCATCCACATTTCATGTTGGCTTAAGCAAGAATGTGGATGGATGATAAGAATTTCAAAAAAATAAGAATTTGCAAAAGAAGTTCAAAGTCTTCCCCCACTCCATGAGGGATGTTGTGTGTGGGACGGGAGCTGTGAAGAATAATTGTGTTTCATTAGGATTTTGAAGCCTTCGCCATGGACAGTGTTCACTGCAATCTGCTGAGTGAAAGGCAGTTAATATCTTGGTGTTCTTCTGGCACTGGAAGTGTCCAAAGCCAGGCTGGACAGGGCTTGGAGCAACCTGGGCTAGTGTAAGGTGTCCCTGCCCATGGTAGGGGGTGGCACTGGGTGATCTCCCAACCCAACCCATTCCACGATTCTGTGATCCATCAAGCCACGAACAACTACACCTCCCTGAAGGGGGTGTTCCTTCCATGCTCTTCCTCCCAGCACAGCCCTACCAACCATCCCTGGTGACAGCAACATTCCCCTCAGCCCTCATGTTCTATTCAGAGGAAGGAGATTGTCCCAACTGCTCATTAAGCAACAGTAAATACCAGATGTCATTTAAAAGCTTAAGAAGCAGCCGTGCTCTAATGTGTATTTGTTAATGTAACAAATCCCTTGCAGGGCTTGAAGAGTAATTTCCATCTGGACCCCACTTTCTAAATATTTCTGTCATCTCAGAAGTGTTTACAATTAGGTAGTCTTAATATTTATAGTACTTGGAAAAGAGGCAGGAAAGTGGGTAGGAAATTTATGGTTGGAAAAAATGACAGTTGATGAGAATTTTGCATAATTAAGACACGTGGATAGTCTTCAGAATCAACTATCAGCTTCCTGGTATTTGATTTCAATGCAAATAAAATGCTGGTTTGACAGAACTCTGCACCTCTGGCACAATTACTTTGGAGTGCCTGAAACTTCTTTGGGTTAAAATGGGAAAAGTTTGATATGACTGCAGTTTTTTGCTGTTAGCTGAAGCCCACACTCGTAAGCCTGCAGTAACAACTCAGATCTGACAGCTGTGAGTGGTTGCAATATTATAGTCAAGAATAGTTAAAAACCCCTTGAAATGTCAGCAGTTAATATAAAATGTAATCATTCAGTAGTGTGATGAGTGTATCCACATATTAATGCTGTGAATTTTCCTAATATATGGAAGAGCTGAGGAGCCCAGGGCGCAGATAGAAAGGAGACTTTGGTGTAAAATTTAAATCCTTAGATTACCGTGGCACTGGATACATTTAAGCTGTGCATATTTACTCCTAGCACTGGCAGTTTACCTGTCAGCTTGAGTGCAGAGAGAAGTCTGTACTGCTCTAAGACTTACTCTCCTTTATTGCCAGACACTCCAAAGGAGAAATAAGTGAATCAGAAAGGATCTCAATAATACTTTCCATCTCCAGTTGTCCCAAGCCCTCTGCAGAGGATGAACTGTGGCTGACCTAAGCCAATCTTACAGTCATTACTGAGGATTGAATTTAGGGTCTGCAGTGCCTGCAGCAGAGATCCTAGCTGCTTGGTCTGGAAATAAAATCTTTGGCTTTGCTTTTCCACAGACTCTACTTGTGGAAATAATGTTGAGCATTTTCTTATTTCATCAGGAGTGATTTCATTGTGAACTCAGAGTTTTCTGTGTCTTTTCTTGATGTTACAACACACCAGAACAATTTGAGAAAATGCCAACTGCATAACAATGGGGAAAAATAACCCTTGATCTCTGCTTCCTTATTTCAGTATTTATGGAAACTGTTTTAGTAGATGGACGTCAGTAGCAAATGCCCTTCTCATGTCCCCTCCTTCCACTGGAGCTGCCATCTGTGGCAGATTTGGTCTCTAGGACATGCTCTCTTTATGATTTCCAAACAAATATCTGTCTGTGTATCCCATTGCTGGGAAGCTGACAGGGCTTGGCTGGCTAAACATGGAGCTGAGCTGGTAAACACAGACCCACGGAGTTGTTAAGGCTGTAAAAGACCTTTAAGATCATCAAGTCCAACCATCAACCCAGCACCGCCACTAAACCCTACCCTCAAGTGCCACATCCTCACATTTTCTCCCAGTTTGCTGTTTGATGGACTGGAAGGTGCTGGTCATAGGGATGCATCTTCCCAAAAAGGCTGATAATTCATGTGAACCCATTTTTATCGTTGTTATAAATTTATTGACAACATTAAGATGTTTTCTCCTTTAAAATATAATTAGATTATTTTGATAAATTTGATTTTAGAGTCATGAGGGCTGTCATGAGGATCCATCTCGTTCTTCATTGTTGGGAGGAAGTTTGTGTGGCAGAAATACACTCCCATCACAAACAGTGTTATAGCTGAGGCTGTCCTTGGTTAAAGGATCTTTCAAATTCAATTTTTGTAACATAAGAAAAGACGAAACTTGAACAAAAATATTTTTGCAATTCCTTAGAAATTTAGTGAGAACGAGGGTTAGGTTATGTATGACATATTGTCCTTAAACAAGAAGGGGAAAACCAAATGGATCTGCTTGTGCTAAAGGGAACTGGAGTCAGTGTGGGTTTTTTTACCAGTTTTTTTTTAATTTGATGAAATTGATAAATACCAATATATTTTCATTGATTTATGCTAATTCATGATTATGAAATATATCTGGTTCTAAAATAGGTTTATAAACACACTTAGCCCTTTAGCAATAGGCAATTATTTAAAAGTGTTCTCTTCTTAGAAATCAAGGCAAATAGTGGGAAAATGGTGCCTCATTACTTAGAAAAGGGTCCTCCAATAAATAACAACAGAAATAAAAAGTGAAATCATCTATTTTACAGTGTTGTTTGGTGCTCACAACATGCTGCTCCTGAAATGACAGGGACAAGAGTTAGAATTATTTTTGATGGATTTTCTTTGCTTCAAAAATACCCTTTTTTTTTCAGATTACTACCATTGTCAATAAGTAGGTGCCAGGAAATTCAATTGTAGCAGGGATAATTGTTTTTCTATACAACATTCCTTACATTACACTGCCCTCTACAGATACGAGCATTAGATTTTCATTAAAAAGCAAAACCATGCACTGGAAAAATTTGTAAGGTCTAGAACAAGAAAACACTGTCAGGGGAAAAGTTTTAAGTACAGCAGGGATAGTTCAGTAGTGTCCACAGACTTTCATTTTCTAGTATGCAGAGACCTGGATAAGTGTGAAGACACCTAGGAAAAATGGTTTGGTTTTTCCTCAGCTGCACCTGAGGGAATGTTGGGGTTAGAGGGAAACATATCAGGTCGGCCTTAGAGAGAAGAGTGGTGGATACCACATGGGGACAGCAGCAGCAGCGAGTGGCTGACCGGGAATTCTGTCCAGTGCCTAAATTATGGATATGGATATGGGTCACTATTTCTCTTTGTTCCTGGTGGAGTGGTGAGTGTGAGGTCATCAGGTGCAGGTTGGAAAACAAGACCAGATAGTCCCAATTTAATGAGCAGAAGCAGTACAGAGACAAGTGTCACAGGAGGGCAGAGCTACATCGAGGCTTTATGGGCAAATTTGGGAGAGCTGGGAAGGATGTGGGGTTGGTAGGGAACTTGGGGGAATAGGTTTGGGCAGGGGTTGTAGGACACTGAGGGGATCACAGAATATTAGGGTTGAAATATCTCTGGAGATCACCCAGTCCAACCCTCTGCCCAGAGCAGGTGACACATCCAGGGGGCTTTGGGATGGCTCCAGAGAGGAAGGCTCCACACCCTCCTCAGGCAGCTGTTCCAGGGCTCTGCACCCTCCGAGGAAAGAAGTTCTTGTCGAGGTGTGACCTGTGTTTCAGTTTATGGCCATTGCTCCTTGTCCTGTCACTGGCACCACTGAACAGAGTCTGGGACCATCCTCTGACACCCCCAGATGTCTACTAACATCCCATAAACTTTTTCCTTCGTGCATAGATTGTTTGGGACAATGGAGTGAAGGTGGGAGGGCTGGGATCAAACCTGAGCATTTGTCCCTTTTGGTTTTGCCTGAAGCCACCTCTGGGTCTGCCTCATGCACTTGGCCTTCTGAGGGAGGTTCTGGCTCCAGAACCAGTTCTGGTTTTTCACCTCATTCTCCAGTTTTTAAGAGTTTTAGTTACACTTGAGTTCATGGTGTGTTTAACTGGGATATACTGTGCAGTTCAAATTCCATGCTCTCTCCAGAACTTAGGGAGACACTGGAAAGCACATCAGAACCTCAGTTCTTAACTCAGGTGTCCCTGCTTGGTTTGGTTTTTCTGTGTTCCATGCAGATCCTGATGAGTTTGAGAGGATCTATGAGCCCCTGGATGTGAAGAGCAAGAAGATCCACATCGTGGACAGTGGGCTGACCTTTAACCTGCCCTACCCGCTCATCCTAAGGCCTCAAAGAGGCGTGGATCTCATCATCTCCTTTGATTTCTCAGCCAGGCCAAGTGATTCCAGCCCTCCTTTCAAAGTAAGTGACACAGGCCGTTCTCTTCCAGGGTTCAGGAGTTTAAGGTGACTCAGTTCTATTCCACATGGTCCCAGAAGGCCTTGGTGCCGTTGTATGTACGGCTTCAGAATATTTCTTTCCACGTCAAGGCAGAATATTGCCCTGTGCCTCAATTCCTGTTTACATGCCTTCCATGAGGCAACTGGCACAAAAAGGGATAATGAAATTCCTTTGAAGCAGGAGCTCAGTTGTTTTTATGGAAGTTTTGGCACCAGTTGCAGAGTTCTATTTTCTGTCAGAATTAAACAATTAAGTCATTTTCCCTGCCGTACTCTTCCTCTGCCCAGCTGCTCTCCTCTGTGTGCTGTGATGTAAATGGATGGTTTCATGTCATCATCTTGCAGAAATGCATCATCTCAGGATTGCTAAATAAATAACCTTTTGGAAGCAGGGCTAACGGTTCATTTACATCTCACCAGGATAATCCCAGCACCGGTTTAAGTGGGACTCAAATCCATCCAGGCCAGAGCAAAATAACAACAGGAAAACAGGGATTAAGTGCCATGGCTGTTTTCTGCAGCAGGTGTGGAAAGCACAGCTGTCAGTCTGTACAACCTGCACATCCATACAGCTCCAGCTGATCCCAAAGCCTTTACATGGATCATTTTGGTAACTGCTACAGACAAACCAGCACTTCAGAGACGATTGAGAGATCCTTTGTGCTGTGGTTTAGTGGGCATGGTGGGATTTGGTTGATCTGTGTGATCTTGGAGGTCTTTTCCAACGTTAATGATTCTATCATTCTCAAAAAAGAGGCATTATTTGTATCAAATCCAAATGGATTTTAAAATAATTTTTAAGGGAATTCAGAAAGCATTCTTGTTTGAGAAACAACTGGCATTCCTTGTTGCTTTACAGACAAATTTCAGTTAGAACAAACAAAGAATTCTTTTCCTTCAGCTACTATGGAGTGACAAAACCTCCAAACAACATTAGAAAACAACAGCAGTAGCAAAATGAGCTTGAGATCAGTGCTAACAACTGCAAAGACAAATTTCAGGAGAATAAAAAGGAGACATTCCTGTAATCTCTAGGTCTCTTTAGGCTACTGGGGAGAATAGAGCACTGAGAAGACTGCCCTAGTGCTCGAGATCCTTTGTTTTTCCTTAAATGACTGAATCCCAGAGTCTGTTTCTTCCTTTAATATTCTGTTTGCATAAGAATATATCTCCTTTTTTTGTCATGAGTGTTTGCCCGAGCAGCTAAATTTGCTGACACAGCACTGCCATTGCCTCTGAAACATCTTTTCCCTCCCTTTTTTAACATTCCACACATGGAGTCTGTGCAAAAGGCTGTGTGTGGTCACCCCTGCTACTCTTAGCATTTTGTCTTTGTCAGCTGCAATTTTCTGGGTTGTTTTGGGGAATGTGGAGCGATTAATTAACACTCAAGTGGCATCCTGAAGGTTTTTCTCTAAACTGTCATTTTCAGAAGGCAAAAAATTCCGTGACACAATAAAAAATGGTGGGAAAATTAGATTGGTGTCTCAGGTTCTCCTGAAGGCTCTGTTGAAGGGAATGGTCCATTGTTTCTGAAGCACAAATAGGTGTGTGCTGAGGCAGACACCAGTGTGTTCCTGAAGCAGAGGACAGGAACAGAAACCAGTTCAGTCCCATTGGGGCATTGCAAAGAGCAAATGCCACTTCAGGAGTGGGCCTGTATCTATGGTAGCACTCTAATATTTTACTCCAGTGGGGAAATCAGCCAGCTGAACTCAATGACTCGAGCCTTGGTTTATCATTTTACACCCACTATCTCTTAATCTCTTGCGTATCCAAAACAGTCGCCCAAGGAAGGGTCCTATTTCATTGAAAACCAAGATTAAAGATGTTGACCTTCCCTCTCCTCCCTCTCACACACCCTCATTACATGCTTTTGAGTCATTATTTACAAATTATCTTGTTTACTGAGTTGTCATGAGGAAAAAGAAGCCTGTTTTCCAGAGCTCTTCACTCAATGTGCTTTGAGAGGCCGCTGTGTGCAGGGATCGACTCTCAGTACAACAATGCGTGGCTCGGTGTTTAGGAAGTCTCAGTGGTTTCCACAGCACCGGTACTCCTTTGCAAAGTAAAATTATGGATGGCTTTTCCCTTGCTGTCAGCTCTGTAAATTCACCCCCAGGTTTCTGGGGCAGACCAGATTCCTTCCTGTGACTCATGGCAGGTGGTGGAGCCTGGGCAGGGTGAGTGAGGTGCTCAGTTTGTCCTGCTGGGTCATCTGTGCTGAGATGGACTTGATTAGTCCTGAGAACCACAGGGTGGTTTGGGCTGGAAGGGACATTACCCTCATCCCACCCCTGCCATGGGCAGGGACACCTTCCACTATCCCAGCTTGCTCCAAGCCCCATCCAGCCTGGCCTGGGACCCCCCCAGGGATCCAGGGGCAGCCACAGCTTCTCTGGGCACCCTGTGCCAGGGCCTCCCCACCCTCACAGGAAAAGATTTCTTCCCAACATCCCATCTAACCAGTGGCCAGTGGGAACTGGCAGTGTCACTCCATCCCTTGTAAACAGTCTCTCTCCATCTTTCCTTGTCAGCTCCTTCAGGCACTGGAAGGCCACAATTAGGTCACTCCAAAGCTTCTCTTCTCTCTTCTCCAGGCTGAACAATCCCAGCTCTCCCAGCCTTTCCTCACAGTAGAGCTGCTCCATCCCTCTGACCATCTTGGTACCTCCTCTGGGCTCCTTCCATGTCCTTCCTGTGTTGGAGATTTAAAAATTTATGGATTGCTTTAACCACCCCACATGATCTCTGTCTCTGCAAACCTCACTTTGCAGTGGAGGCTTTTATGCACCTGAGTCTTTCTTTTTCCAGGAAATCCTGCTGGCTGAAAAATGGGCCAAAATGAACAAGCTTCCTTTCCCCAAGATAGACCCCAACGTGTTTGACCGAGAGGGCATGAAGGAGTGCTATGTGTTCAAACCAAAGGACACCTCCTCAGAGAAGGACTGCCCAACCATCATCCACTTCGTGCTGGCCAACATCGACTTCAGGAAGTACAAAGCTCCAGGTGAGCTCACAATTCCTGGTGCTGAATCCACTTGTTCCTCTGGAATCACTTGGTGGTTATGCACTGGGAGTTGTTTTGTCTCTGACACAACTCTTGAGCTCTGTCTGCAGTCCTTAGGGAATTCAAAGGAGCCGTTGAAAATAAGGTAGTAAATCATCAGCCCTAACATTTAGATGGAATTTTTGTATTTGTCCTGTGCAGGTGTTCCCAGAGAAACAGAAGAAGAGAAGGATTTTGCAGACTTTGATATTTTTGATGATCCAGATACACCTTTCTCTACCTTCAACTTCCAGTATCCCAACGAGGCTTTCAAGAGGCTCCATGACCTCATGGAGTTCAACACCCTCAAAAACATGGACGTAAGTATGGGGGTTAAAGGGGCTGGATTGTTAAAGGGGGAAGTGGGTGCTGTGAGTAAAGCCCTAAATCTGCCCTACAGAAAGTACAAGGCTTTGCCTCACTGTTTGCCTGATTTTCTCGTTTGGTTCTTGCCTTGGTTTTGCCATTTTACCATCGCAAGCTATTCAGGATAACTGAGCAAAGGGGACTGTGAAGGATATAAACATGTTGTGCAGGATTTTATACTTTTTTTTTTTGTCTAGTTGGACAAAAAGGACACTGGAAATTTTCTCTGAAGGAAATTTCTTTATCAGCTAACTCAGTAATAATTATTTGTAATTGATAGTTGGAGTAGCATGACATCATGATCCAACATCTGTGGAGTGACAAGTGTAATGACCATCTCAGATAAAGATACGGGGGTTTTAATCAATATAGTGAAGAAAACTTGTTACACCAGCACAAAGGAAATAGAAGTGAAGATTTAATCGTTTTCAATATAATAATTACTTTCTACATCCTTGAAATACGGATTTTCTCAATGTTTGGATTTACCCTTCTGAGTTTCACTGGGGCTGTTTAAATACTGTATATTTTTGTGTGACTTCTTTGGTGTTGGTGGCCTCCCTCGTATTTTTACTAACCACATTAAAACCATGTTTTATACACCCAAGAAATACTATTTGTAATAAAACTCATCAATCCCTTTGTTCAGTGATGGAGCAGAGCTAAAAGTGGGAGCAGCAGCTGTTAACAGCAGAAGGGGCTGTTTCTGCCCATTTCAAAGTGGTTCAAATGTGAATTTTCCTGCTGGCTGTGTTGTTCCCTGCAGGTGATCAGGGAGGCGATGATGGAAAGCATCGAGTACAGGAAGCAGAACCCCTCGCGCTGCTCTGTGTCCCTCAGCAGTGTGGAGGCCAGGAGGTTCTTCAACAAGAGCAACCTCAACAACAACCACACATAGAGGCTGTGCCCTCCCACAGACTGCTTCTGCCTTTGGAACTGGAGTCAAAAGGACTTTAGTGGAGCATCCCTGCTCCTCACAGGGCTGTGCTACACTCCTGAACACGTCTTCCTGTGAGCGTTCACGTTCCAATAGCATTTGTACTGCTTTTTTAAAAACTAAAAACATTTCAGTAGGCTGAGATCCTCAGTTTTAAAACTGTGGAATTAGTTGGAGATCATTGGGTTCAGTGTCTTTTTGGTTTCTTATAAAATTGTAAACACTGGTTTCTTTTGGGGGGTAATTGATTTTTAATTGATGTAAACTGGGCATGGCTTGAAGGGTAAGATGGAATTAGAAAAAAGAAACTGAAATCTACTTTATTGCTGTTTGAGAATGTCCGTACCACTCAGCAAAAAACTAAACCTCTGATATTTCCTTTTTTTAATTTAATCCTCAAAATTAGATTGCTTGAACTCTTGAGCTGCTGGCAACCATGTGTTAAATTATTGTCGGTCTGTATTTCTGACCAGAATGTTTCTTCATAAATTGACAATGATTTTGCATTTGAGCATGATTAAAAAAACACATTTCTGCAAAGGGACAGTGGCAACGTTTACTGGGGATGGGTAAAACGTGCCCAGGTAAGAATGTGAAGCCTTAAGGGCTATTTTAAAAATATATTCTTAGTACTTGGAATAATGAAAGACTGTGCATAGACAGAGCTTATTTTAGTGCCATCTCAACCAGTATTGCTGTAACTCTGCAGATGCACAGAAAATGCAGCTGCACCTCTGAAAACTTTAATTGCTAAAATCAGTAAATCCCTGGGAAGGGAAATAATTACAATGCATTTCTTTTGACAGCCACTACACCAAAGAATCATGGAATGCTTGGACGTGGAAGGGACCTTAAAGTTGATCTCATTCCCTCCCACTAGCCCAGGTTGGTCCATGTCTACATGCAAAGTTTTGTGGTTAAATAACATTTCCTGTATTGATCAATAGGTTTTATTTCTGTTTGAATTAGTGCATGTTTAAAATCAAGAGAGAAAATAAAAGTAACTTAACTTAGTGCTGCATAATTTAAACATTTTCCATAAATTCTGGAATACAGAAAGGAACTGGTACCATTATATTATTGTAATATTTTCTTTTTAATGTCGTATTTCCTTTTGGTAATGTAAGATTGTATTTTTTATTTTATAATATGTACCTAGTCTGTTTCATGGAAGAGTTTTATCATGCTTTATACAGTTTATATTATCACAGTGTTACCAGATGATAAAAAATAAAACTATATTTGGCACCTGCTGTTTTCAGACAGTTTTATTTTGATAATTTATGGGCTATTTTCAGGTTTTTTGTGAAGAGATGTGGAGCAGCTGGGTGGTGTGCGGCAGCTCACAAGACAGTGCACGGGATGGGTCTTTGCTGCCTTTAATCTTGGATTCCTTATAAAGCAGGGAAGTTCCTTAGACATTATTAAAAATAATGTAGAAGGAGAATAATAATGCAGGAAAAACCCTCTTCTGACACACAGTGTGACACCAACCACACAGAGTTTTTCCATACCTAGGAATGTAATCCTTTGTTTCTCATTTTCCCTCCCTTTAATCCTGGTTCTTCTGCTTTGTGTGCACAGTATTTTTTCCCAACCCAGCATGTGATTCCTAGGAGGCAGAAAAACGTGGATTTAGAGAATCAATTATTTCGGACTTCAAACGTTGCTGTAGGGGCAGCACATGGGAGATCCTTCATGCCTGAAGGACATGGGAGTGCCACCCTGCAGGTCTGGTGGTGAGGCCTTCGGCGTGAGCTCAGTTCCTGGAGAACAGCTCCGGTGGGCCCTGGAGAACAGCTCTGCTGGGCTCTGAGACACCCGGCATCGAGCCTGGCCCTGAGCTTCTCTTCCTTGGGACCTTGGGGCAGGCTGCAGTGCCAGGGTGGCCACTGGAAATTTCTGCCTGCCTTCTCCTTTACCAGCAGAAGTGAATGCTCAGACTAAATCCCACGGAAGCATTGGAGCTCTGGAGTGGTGACCTCGGCGTGTTTGTGTTGGTGAGAAGAAAATCCCTTTGGCAGGGAATGGGGCTGCAGTCAGTGCCCTTTTCCATTCCCTTGGGCATGTTTTATCTGTGGGATGAAACCTGAGCAGTCAGTGTGAGCGGTCACCTGCAGAGCTGTTCCTATAGAGCACACAGAGCTGGTTTTCCAGGAGAGCCGCTCGTGCACAGGAGTGGATGTGGGATCAAATGCCAGAGCCAGTTGTGCAACTGCTTGTGTTGACATAACAGGGTTTGCTCTGGTGCTCACTGGAAGCAAAGCCGAGCAGATGTTTTCCTGGAGCTGTAAATTCACCCCTCGATGGCTGCTGGCACCTGGGATGGACAGGTTTTTGTAGGGATGTGACTCACCCAGGAGGTTACACAGGGCCCTTCTCACGCTAGGTGGAAGGCAGGGGCTGTGAGTATTCCCAGGATTCCCCATGGCAACACAAACACAGCACTGCTGTGCATGCGACGACGAGCAGGCACTGGGGCAAGGCAAGGACACGGTGACTCCTTAACCTTTAGACAAACCAAACCCCACAGGACTGGGTCCAACAGGAACGGGAATTCCTTATGTGGCTGTTTAACCATGAATGCCAAGCTCCACAAACTTGAAATTAGGGATCAAAGGCCAAGCCAGAAGACTCCTGGTTTCATCGGGTTTGGTCAGGAGATGTTTGGGAACAGAACTCCCAAAGCAGGCAGCCATGGGCTTGGAGAGACCCATGTGGTAGGATGGACCTGGATCTCAGGGGTGCCAAAACCACAGCCAGGTCTGAGAAATAGGTGGGGGCAAATGGGGCATTGAAAGGGAAACCCCAGCTGTGATGGGGTCACTGGTGCTGGGCTGGGAGCCAGGTCTGATGTCTGCAGAGGGGACTGTTCTGCAGCACCTGGGGCTTCCCTGCCACTCCATCTTCACCTGGAGCCAGCAGCCCATTCGTGAGGCCTTCCCAGGACCTGTCAGAAAAACCTTGGGGAATTTAACATCAAACCAAGTTTATACTTAAATATTTTGTCTTTAATCAGTACAATGCTCTTCCAGTGAGCCCTCCTCGAAGGCTGTGGCCAAACTGGCCACAGAAACCTGGGAACTTTGAGGTGGATTTGACCTTTGTGTCTCTCTCTAATTCTCACCCAGGTATACTGTTTTAGGCAAGTGAAAAGTAAGCAGGGAAAAATAGGCAGCTCTGGGCTTGAGTGTGAAACTGTAACTTCTGCCATTGAAGAATAAACTACACTGGTAAAGCTACACCTCCCATCCCTGGAAGTGTCCAAGGCCAGGTTGGACAGGGCTCGGAGCAACCTGGGCTAGTGGAAGGTGTCCCTGCCCATGGCAGGGGGTGGCACTGGATGGGCTTTAAGGTCTCTCCCAACCCAAACCATTCCATGATTTTATGATTCTAAAGTTGTATCATTTGTTTGGTACCATTTTGTAATGCAGCTGCATTTCTGCTCCTCACCCAACTTTTTGAATGGCCTGGGGGGGATGAATGGCTGGGCCAGCACTGACAGCACGGGACACTGGACTTGTGCCAGGCAGGTCTGTAAGTTCTGAGATGAGGAGGAGAAGGGAGGAGGCATCCTCCACATCCCGCTGGTGCTTAACACCTTCTAGACGTTTTCTCACAGCTCGTTTAGGGCGTGTGCTGGAAAACACACACCGGAATTAACGCCATGGCTTTAAAAGAGATTGCGGAAAGTGTTTCGCCAGCGTGTTTGGGAAGCAGAGACACTGATGTGTTGCAGCTGTGGTTTCAATGCAAATCCTTCTGATCTGGTTTTATGAAACCCCAGGGATGTGCCTGAAGACATTTTTGTGTGACGGTCAGCCCCTGCTTCTGGCACTAATTAATCCCTGGATGCTGCCAGCACAGGGAGAGACAGCCTGGAGGGCTGGGGTCGGGCTGGGAGGGGAAGGTCCCTCTGCTCCTCCGTGGGGCTCTCGCTGTTGGCTGTGGATTGTGGGGCGGGATAAGGGACGGGAGCAGAGGCTGAAACGAGGGAGGTTTGAATCCAAACGTGTGCCGTGGGCGGTCCCAGAGTTTCTTTAGGATGTCCCTTTGTATGGCAGGGAAGAAGCTGTTTTGAACTGATGCTTTTTTGACCTTGCAGAAGTCCAGAAGTTTGTAATGCTGTTTAACTCTCATTTGCTGTTCCTCTTTCAGCTTCAAGCCTCTTTTAACACCTTGTTTAAAAACACGTTTTAAACCCATTTTTAGGTAAAGAAATTTATTCCAAGGTGATACAGAGCAGGTTTCAGTACCCCACCAGCCCGCAGGCCTCTTTCTGGTGTTGCCTCTGTGTCTTTTCTGTCTCTTTTTTTAGGGGCTGACAGAAAATAAATGAGAGAATAATTTGACATCTGAAATCCGCTGCGTCTTTATTGCTCCCTTTTTATTTTGGAATCTTACGATCGTGGAACCATTAAGGCTGGGAAAGACCTAACAGATCAAGTCCAAACATCAGCCCAGCACCACCACTAGGTTCAGCACTAAACCTTGTCCCCAAGTGCCACATCCACATGGTGTTTGCACACGTCCAGGGATGGTGACTCCACCATGCTCCATGACATGGCTGTGAGCTGGGATAGCTGGAAGATCCAGGAGCAGGTGTGGGGTGCTGTGAGGGAGCAGTGTTTCAGTGTAAACTGTTTGAAATACAGGAAATCCAGTCTTCTAGATGAAGAACACAGGTATTTATACAGTTAAATATATGTATTTAAAATTTATGTCCTACTTATGGACTGTCATTGCTCAAGACCAAACCCACCCCACTTTTCTTCTTACCCCTGGGTGCCAGTGCATGTTTCCAGCTAAAGGAAGTCTTTAAAGTCCCAAAAATCATTGCCCTGCTGTTTAGTCTCTGTGTTAGGAAAGGGTTGGTGTTAGGGTTGGTCTTTTTGCTTGTAAATTATTTGGTACCAGTGGTGAGGAGGGTGAGTTGTGCAAGCAGCAAAAAGTGATGAGCGTGACCTAAGTTTAATAAAATGGCTAAAAACCGTGAGGATGTGAAAAGCAGGTGAACACTGAGGGGCACTGAGTTGCCTGCTGTGGGCTTTACACACTCCCAGAGGCAGAAAGCTTCTCTCTGTCTTGAAGGCTGCAGCCTCAGGTGTTCTGTACAGCATACGCTTTAATATAGATGTTTTTATTCCAGGCAGTGATAACTACCCACAATATTAGCCAAATTCCCATCAATCTGAATGAAAATTTGAAGGCACAGACTTTGGTCTAACACTGTGTTTTACACTAAACTCAATCATCCTTCTGCTGTGAGTTTGAACGTTTCACTCCAATGTAAAATTCCAACATTTGTGTTCTGCAGTGTGACCAAAGCCAGCTCTTCTACTCTGTTGTGCAATGTAATAAATGTCAGACTGACAAATTCAGCTCCGTTGAAATGTTTTTTTATAGCTGCCCGTGGTGTTGTAAGATGCACTTAACAAATATTTGTTGGCTTAAAGGATGCAACTGAATCACTGTTCTCTGATGGCAAATCCTCACAGTGGAAAACAGCCCTTGCTCATACTTTCCCAGTTCCCTGTGTGGTGGGACACCGAGGAAAGCTCTCGCAAAACGAGAACTTGGTGTTATGAATCCACAGGTAATAGCCAAGCAACGGTATTTTGGCATCTAAATAAACGCAGGGTGTTTAGGAAAAATAAAAAGAATGTGAGGATCCAGCCTTCGCCTCCCGGCAGGAGGAGGACACAGTGCTCGAGTTTGGTTCCTCGGTGTCCCCATGTCCCCAGCCCCCCTCGCTGCTGGGGGAGTGGGAAGGAGTGGGAAGGGCAGTCCCGGGAGCCAGGGGCTGCTCCCTGCAAAACCTGGACAGTCCCAGCCTCCCCCAGCCCGCAGAGGTGAGAAAGCCTTTTCCCAGGCCAGCATCAGGTGCTAAATGCTGGGATGGACGAGGCCAGCAAATGGGGATTTAATGACTCCTGATATTCCTCCTGGATGCACAAACAGCTTTTTGCAGGACATTAACACCAGGTGCCTCTGAGCAACCTGGCTGTCCCTCAGGGAACCTCTGTAACCGAATGAGTGGCTCAGGGAGACCATGGTCAGTCCTTCAAGCTGCAAAAAAGGTGATTAACTTTGGAACAGAAATCATTTCAGTGGAAAGCTGGACAGGTTTCAGTCGTCCCTTACAGGAAGGCCTGGCTGCCCATTTGTCATCAGATTTTCCTCAACAGTCTTACCTCCAAACTTGATTTCCTCTTTCTCTACTTCTCAGTGGTAATGCAGGAAAAATAATCGGAAGTCTTCTCTTTTCTTTTTGCAGCAGAATTCTGCACATGGATGGATACAAGGCATTCATGACTGAATAGTTGAGCAGCTTTGTGGTTTTGGGATTCTCTAGGTAAGTTTAAGGAGAACACGGAGAAGGCACTCTCAGTGCCTCTGTGCACTGAGCGCTCGACCTTAACCCGGCCCCCTCCACCTGTGAGTGCTGTTCGAGGCTCTAAGATTAGTTAGTTAATGCACGGTTAATTGGCAAGGCATTTACATATCAATCCGTTCACTTCGTAGCGGCTGTGGCTATGAAAACCTCTGCCAGCCCACAGCTCACGTTATGAACATGGACAACTGTGTGTAAAAATAAAAAGAAAATAAACCTCTGCATCTAAAAGTAGGAAAATTGAGATTTCCGATGATTTTGTGGTGCTGACAAACCAAGGGAGAGCTGCTGGCCATTTCTCTCACCCAGCAGGAATTGCAGGAGTCAGTGAGTGCCCGGGAGAGACCTTGGCACTGTGGCTGGGAATTGTAGTGCGGGATCCTCACGTCTCTCAGATTTTGCTCTGTGCCTTATTGCTTTTATTGCCTTTAGGTATTTTCAGCTGTAAAGACCTAACAGATAAGTAGCTCATAAGTTATTATGTATCACTCTGAGAAGGCAAGAAAGAAACTGAGACTCTTTACTTGGGCTTAATTTTAAACTGTAAGAATTTTAGACACAGATAAATACACACATTTATTTGTAGCAGTTGTTCTTTAGAAGCGACAGAGCCAATATAACATTCAAAATGTGTCAGATTTAAGAGAAAATTTTGGAAGAATCCCAGGCTTTTTGTGAGCTTTGGGTTGTGTCTTGGGTAATGTTTTCTGGGTGTGCTCTACTGCAGTCCTTCAACTGCTATGGTTGACATTCCATACATTCATCCATAAAAATCCCAGAATGGTTTGGGTGGGAGGGACCTTTAGGCTCATCTCGTTCCAACCCTCTGCCATGGGCAGGGACACCTTGCAGTGGATAAGATCTGTTGGTTTGCTGGTTTATGAGGAGGACTCAGATGCAGTGTAGATCA
The DNA here is from genome assembly GCA_013397775.1 of Eulacestoma nigropectus. Classification (NCBI taxonomy): domain Eukaryota; kingdom Metazoa; phylum Chordata; class Aves; order Passeriformes; genus Eulacestoma; species Eulacestoma nigropectus. The sequence goes on from VZTE01004430.1 coordinate 252,772, forward strand.
TTTACTTACCTGTGCTGATAGCATGATGGGAGGTTTGATCTCAACCTCTTTTTTTTTTTTT
>VZTE01004431.1:0-52026 GCA_013397775.1 Eulacestoma nigropectus
CAATCTGCCCCGTCTCTTCCATCACCGACTGTCACGTGACAATAAGCCAGCAAGGAGGAATCTGTTCTGTTCAGATTAGTAGAGTTCTCCAAAATAAAGGAAGTGTCTTTTATAAACCATCTGTTTCTGGAACGTCATGCAGATAAAAGTGCTGGAGATACACAGGTAGCAGCAGCAGCCTTCTGCTGACGGGGTTTAGTTGCGGTTGCTGACAGAATGGGGTCAGCAGAACAGATTTCAAATAATGCAAGCTTTTCTCCTTCCTTTTCTTTCCAATATTATTGCTGGAATCAGAGATGCTGGTGCATAAGAAATCTGTAAAAAGAACATAGCTGGTGATATATTAATTATGTTAGCAACTAGGAGATCCAGGGTAACCTTTCAAGATAATTTAGAAATTTGATTTAAAACTTTCAAGTGGAGAGATCTAATTTAAGAGAGGGATTATCATAAAACTGGGTGGTTACCTGTTCACTGGTCTATGGGATATCAGCATCAGTGCTGCTTTACTGCCTGCGCCTCACCACAGAGAAGCTGAGAGGTTCATCTCCTGGGAAACACATCTTCCTGAGACACACATGAATGGCACCACATTTTAAGTAGTTTAATCCTAAACACCAAATACTGCCCAAGTAGGATCCTTCTCACACAAGGAGTGGGGAGGAAGGAGTTGAGCAGAAAGAGGGAAACAATTCCAGGAATATCATTGGTTTCAAGGGTTAAATTGAAGTCAGGATGGAGAGAGGAAAAGGGAGTGACAGTAGACCTCAAGCTACAGGGTCAGATCTTCTGAGCTCCTAGAAAAGCTTTCCCATACTGATGAAAAGAAGTGTGAATAAGTGGCCACAGAAGCAAGTGCTGGCATTCAGAACATCACAAAAGAATGAGATCCATGCATTTTTAATTCATAAGGCAATATTAAAAAGCAGACTGAAACTCCAGGAAGTAGTCTGAAATATCATCATAGCCAGAATTTTGGAAAAAGTACAAACAACACCAGAGTCTGAACTATAGCCTTACTATCACCAAGGTCCTATAATTTTCCCTTTTTAACACACAAGAATGCAATCCCCAGAGTTCCTGAGCTATCTTGATTCAGACTTCTGCTCTTCCTGCTGTCTCAAAATGCCAATTGTAAGTCAACAAGAAACACTTTTGCAGCATAAAAATATACTGGCTTTTTCACACTCCTGACAGAGGTGGGATTGATTGGCAATATTTTTCCTCTTGCAGAGTATGGCTGCCAATTTCACCAAAAAGCCCTGGTAGTTGGAAATCGTTTATTTTAGTCAGTGTTGTTACATAACGTGTTGGCTTTGACAGAACCTGCCAAGGGAATTGGTGCTGCTGGGCACAGCCAACTGCTGCTGCTGTCTGTGTGCTGCGGGGTACTGGGTAAAGCAGGTCGGTAGAATGGTTTGGATTAAGACAAGGTCCCCCAAGCCAAAGGGGGTTATTGAAGGGACAGACCGTGGGATTAACAACACGCAGGAGTAACTCCTGGAGGTTGCTGTGTAACTGAAGTGCAGTTAATGTGCTTGCTTGCTTCAGTCAAACCCATGTGTGCCCTCAGGTCAAGATAGTAAAGAAGCTACAATCCAAATGCTAAACTATTTTTCCCTAAAATATTCCATGCATGCCTCCACCCTATTTGGAATGACATTGCTGTCACATAGTTCTTGTACTCCCAGAGACAAACTGAAACCTATTTTATGTGCTTTGCACATTACCGCACCATTTATCGCCCCTCATTACTAAAGATCAGAGGAGTTTCAGCTAGGTCATACAGAAACACGGGGATATAAGGAATATAAAGAACTTTAAAGCAAAGAACTGAGTTTGAATTTACTTTATTTGACACAATGTAAGGTCATTTCTGAAAAACTGTTTGTCTCCATACACAGTAAAGCATCCTTAAGCAGTGACATGTTACAAGAGCCAGAATTTAGTCTGGTTTCACTTGAAGCTTTTGATTTTACTTTTTGGAATAAAGCAATCTGAACATTAAGGACTTGTGCTGGGTCTCTTCCTCTAGCCTTATTGTAGAGGTTTTCTCAGAAAATGTGTAGTTTTTAGCAAAGCACTGCAGATCATGGGTCAGCTGGGGAACAACCTGTAGCTCAAGTAGTGTCTACCTGAAGAGGCCATTTGCAGTGTTCCCCAGGGTCTGGAGAGGGTCAGTCTCTTAGGTAGGTCAGGCTGCATTTTGATTATCATTTAGATTATTGTAGCCAGAGATTAGAAGTAACATTGCATTCATGCGTAATTATTTGAGAATTACAAATTTTCTTCATAGGAGTAAAGCTCAGAGCTTCCTCTTAGTGACTGTATCCCGGGCAAACAACCGAGCTTGCCTAATCATATCCCCACATGTACCCGGGAAAAATGTTATACACAAAAGCTTGAGTCTGCAGCGAATCCGGTGCAAAGAGAAACGCAGCAGGTCTTCAACATCTCTCGTAGCCACCCTCATTACAACTTGCGCTCCGTCAGCCCGAGAGCAGCGCCAGGCCCCCGCGGCGCGGGGCTGGCGGGGCCCCGGCTGTGCGGTGTCCGCCCCGCTGCCAACACGCTGCTGGCCGGCCTCACCACCGCTCCGGCAGCGGAAACGCGTCACGGCCCGCACCAAGCTCGGCGTCGCGGGGCGCAGCTTCGGGACGGGGTTGATTTTGGACAGAGTCTGGGACAAAGTGCTCTCTGCCGGTACTTTTTGTTCCCCAGTGCGGTCCGCAGGCATAAACGCGCGCCCGCTCCCCGCACGAAGCGCCGGCCGGCGGCGAGGCGAGGCCCAGCCCGTGAGCTCGCCCCCTCTCCGCCTCTCCTTCCAGCCGCCCGCGGCCCCGCCTTCCCAGAGTGCGACGCCCGCCCTGGCATCACCGGGCGGCGCCGGGCTGCGGGCACCGCCCCGCCGCACGACAGCGCAGCGCGCCGGGCACCCACGTGGAGCGGGCCGGGATGGGCAAGCGCCGGGCCGGGCGGGAGTTGCTGCGCAGCCTGAGCAAGAAGCAGAAGAAGCACCTGCGGGAGTTCGGCGAGGAGCACCCGTTCTATGACAAGTGAGTGCCGGGCTGGGCAAGCCCGCGCGGGGCCGCCCCTTCCCCGCGGTTCGGTCCCGGGGCTGCAGGGCCGAGGAGCCCGCTGAGCCCGGGGCCGGCCCGGGCGGCGGCCGCTTCCTCTCACGCTTCCCCGGGCTCCCGACGGAAGGAGAGGAGTTGCAGCTGCATGGCGCACTGCCGCTCCTGAGCCGGGAATCTCGAAAGCAGAACGGAAGGCCGGGAATCTCTGCTCGGATTTTCTTTCAACAAATGTAAACTCTTGTGGAAAGCCTGGAGGCTGCCACGAGGAGTGGGGAAGCGGAGGAGTGCGAGGTGGGCTCCCATTTTGATACCAGGCCGGTCCCTGGGCTTGTCAGGGATCCAGCTTTCCCACTGTTTGCTCCGTGCTCTTTTCTGATCTCGGAGAGGGTGTGAAAATAGAGCAGCAATAGTGTATCAAGAGCCATTCCCTCCTCGGCGGGATGCCCGTCTGTCAGAATGACCACCTTCCTTTTGTACCCCCGTGCAAACTTCTGAGGAAAGAGCTGCACAGTCCAGATGCTGTGTGATCTGTGCGATCTGTGCTGCTGTAAAAGCCTTTAGGAGCAGGCACACGGTGTTAAGGTCTGTTGTTTGGGTGTCCCCCTGGACCCTCCCGGCCTGTGTGGATTGGGATGGAAGGCCTGCTGGGGAAGAATGTCCTATGTGTCACCCTGTGCAGTGATAATCAGTCCCACGAGACTCTGCATCTTTTTGAAGGAGTTGAGGTTAGTTAAAGTCCAGCTTGTACAGTGGCTTTTTTGAAGAATTGCAGTTCCAGCAATGGTTAATTAATGCTGTTTTACCTTTAGTTTTTGTCTTTTTCCCACTTCACAGACCAGTATTTAACGCTAGAAGTAGTCTCTGTCTCTGGTTAACTTTGTTAGAAAATACCCTTGTAGCTAGAGTCTTCTAATTCCTTTTGAGACCTCGTCTTCTGATTAAAGCTGGATTTTCCTTTAAAATTTTTATTGATCAGTTGTAATGCCTGAGCACTTAGGCTTCATGTGCAGAGGGTCACACCACCTCAGAGGGTGACCCTTAAGGGTAACTGCCTGGTCTGTTTTCTTAGGAAGACATGTGTGATGGTTTGGTTTTAAGATTTCTTTTAACTTCTTTAAACTTCCATAACTAAACAATTCACTCTTCCCATAACTTCTTTCATCATGTGTATGACATCACTGACAGAGTAAGATATTTCAGTGCTTTCTTTTCAGGGTTTCTGGAACACCAGAAGCAACTCAAATATGTGAACTGGTAATGTATTTTTATTTCTTCCTTACTTTCATCTTCGTGTAGTTCAGTGAAGTGAAAAGCTTAGCATTTCATGTTACTAATTCAGGCTGATTAAGTTGTTCCACTTAGAAAACCAGTATTCAGGAGAAAAAGATTAATGTGATTTTTATGTGGCTCTGAATTGTTCTCTGTAATGTCTAACTCAAAACTGTAATACCATCAGAGGGCAGAAGCAGCAGGCACTAACAGCATTTCTTAACTTTTTTGCATATTACTTAGTAACAGTGAAAATTAGATCATGCTTTAAGTTGTTTTAATAATGTTGATAAACTTAGTGTTGCATGAGTTAGGAGACATTTTGTTCTCTGTTGAATAAAGAAATATGTTAATACTCCTTCAGATTGCTAGTGCTTTTTTTTCAGTCAGGATTTGGTAACCTCCTTTATTATCAGATTAATAAAAGACTTCAAAGTTTTAGTTTGGAAAAATTAATTACTCTGTTTCAGTTGCTTCCTTTAGCAATTTTGTGCATTAATGTAGTATTTACTGATTTTTTTTCCCTTTTGGGCTAAAAGGAACTAAGAAAGGAGTAAATAGTGTTGTGTTGATACGGTTTTACTACAGTTTTGGTTATAATCTGGACATTGGTTTATGCCAGCCCAGGACAGAACTGGCTCAGGTCTGGCTTGCTCGAAGTGTAGAGCTGTACAGCTGAACCAAACCTGACCAACTCCCCGGGGAACCATTGTCCCCTGACTGCTATTTCACTTACATTCTTGAAAGCCAGAAGCATTTCCAGCGTGCTCTGTCCCTTGTATGGGTGCTCTTCTACAATTTTCAATCTGTGTATGGTTTTCTTAGAAGAATCTGCTGCCAGCTGAGTCAATGCTTTGTCTGTGGAGATCGAATGTCCTCGCTCAGCTGTGACTGAAAGCACTGGGTTTTGTGATGCTCCAAGTCAAATTGGTGCAGAACGAGACTCTTCAGTCTGTGCCCCAAGATGCTTTCAAAATCTAAATGGAAGTGTCCAGCATAATTATTGGCATAAAAGAGTGGGGTTTGAAAAATTTCATTGTGTCTACATAAGGGTTTCATGGGAGAGGGAAAACAAAAGTGCAAGTAGAGGTAAGGGTGTTTGCCTGCTGCTTAATAGGCTGTTACTATTGTTGCTGTTACACTTGTGTTTTCCTTTCCAGTCTGAGGATTCTGATAAATCGAGTGCAGAAAGCGATTCAGAGACTGAAGTGGAACAGGTCTCTGGATATCATAAGCTTCTGGCTACCCTGAAGACCTCGCCTGAGTCTGAGAGTGAGGAAGAGGAAGATGAAAGTGAATCAGAAGAAGCTGAGGAAAGTGAGGCAGAAATGGACAGCGAAGGGTCCCAGGAACCTGGAGAAGCAGAGGGAGGTGAAGAAGATAAGAATGATGTTCCCGAGGAGGAAGAAGGTAGTTTGTCTTTTCCCATGCTTCTTTGGTAAATGTTGTTTGACTGATGAATGTTTTTAGCCAGGATCCTGGTGTAGACTGGCTGTTGGCTGGGTGCTCTTCTGCCTTGGAGACTCTGTTGCTCCATTGGCTCTGTGTGGGTGGGAGCAGCAGCTGCTGAAGGATTTAGCAGGGGAAAGGGTAGCTGTGCTCATTTTCCGCCAGACAGCCCGCTGCTGCTTCCTCAGATGTTGTTTGTGCGGCAGCACAGAGGAAATCCACATGGAGCAGCAGACCAGGGGTTCTCACCCACTCATGGGAGACACAAGCTGTTCTCTCAAACAGCATCTGGCTTGGCTGTGCCACCGAGAGGAGGGAAAGGTTTGCCTCACAGCACAGGAAAGAATATGGAAATTGGAAGGAAGCCTCCGCCTTTACAGCGAGGTATCCTCATTCATGAAGTCTCCAAAGAAATGCTGGGAGAGAGGAGTCAACTTTTTATTATTTCCAGTTATTTGGGGCCTTTGGAAACTAAAAGTTATATTCCCCAAGTAGGTCGCTTCTTCAATTTTCTGTGGGGGACCACATTTTGTGTTATGTAACATTTGGCATGCTAGCCAAAAGTCATCTTTATGGTGGAATACAAAGCCTGCTTTTATCTTTTTTGATAGAGTAGTGGGAGAAAAAAAAATCAGTAACTCTAAGGGAACAACATCTAGAGACAGTAACTTTTCCAGGAGAAAATAACCTGTTTCTTTCTAACAATTGACAGCCACAGACACAGCAGAGCAGATACTCAGCCAGGAGCAGGCTGATGGCACAGATACCTCTTGTGACCCACGTCATGGAGTAATTGAGGAGTTTACTGATGTGAAACACGAATCTGAATTTAGCTTGGAAACCAATTTCATGGAAGAGGAGCGTGGAGATTGCAATGCAGATAAGAGCAGTTCTTCACAAGCTCTTCCAGAAGGTAAAACACTGTGTGTTTGTGTTTAGAGATCTGCCTTTAGAGGAGTATCTGTAAACATGTTTCAATTATCCAACACCCTAGCGATAGGCTGTATAGCTTCCAAGTTCTTCCACTACATTATTCATTGTACTGCCCACCTGTCAGCAGGTTACATAAGGGACCCTTAACACTAATGCAGATGTGTAGCTGAACCATTTGTTCTCTGTAGCCCCTGGGGACTGGGATTCATGTGGGGTTTCTGCTATGACTGGTAAAGCTTGAAGTATCAAGAACTAGAAAAGTGTGTGGAGGGTGTTATCTTGTTCTGCTGCTCTAATAGTAGTTTTAAAAGCCACTGTAATAAAAAGGGCTCTGCAAACCTGCACTTGACTGTAGAAGATATTCTTGGCACAAACAGCACAGGAGATAATCACTAAGCTGACCTGTGAGGGCATCCTTCACATCTCAGTGGAGTTAGAGGTCAGATTCTGAGAAGCTTGGAGCAGCCACAGTAATTTAAACAAATGCTCAGGGCTCTCAGAATTTTGAAGGTTATGCAGAGGAGTCTGACTGCACCAAGAGCAGGAGAGTATGAAGCATCAGCAGAGCACGCATAGTGTCTTTTAAGGGTGTATCCCAGAATCTCAGTGCACTGATGGATGCATCTGAGCTCCGGTGTTGGAGTCATCCCACCATATGTAACAAAATAACCGTGTTGCACGGGTGTGTGATCCTTCAGCGACATGGCACACACTGGCACTTGCACAGCTTCTGCTCAGATTTCATGCTCTGTGGCTTTAATATCAGATGGCGTCGTTTGAGAGAGAGAAATATGTTTGTAGCATCCCTAGTGATGCTGGCTTGTCATCTTGGAGCAGCAGCTGACATTAGATCTGGGAGGCAGCCTGGGTGATACATGAAATGTGTGGAAGCATCAAAGGGCCATGTGATAGAAAAAACAGCTCGTTCTTGTTACCATGAGAATATGACTTAGGCTGTTGGCATTGCATTTTAATGAGAACAGTAGCTCTCCAACTGCATGCTAAGTATCCTAACAGCTTTGTTCCACCTATAAATGATGCACTACTTCTCAGTGGCTTCTTGTAGTTTGGAAGCATCTTTATAATCTATCACAGAAAATGAGTCACCTAAGATAGCAGAAAGGGGATTAATTTCTACTCTGGTCTCGGGGTCACTAAAATTCCTGAAAATGCCTCCCATTGCTCCCTCTACTTTATTGGGAAAATGCTGGAATCAGTAAAATTCAACTGAGGAGAGAGCCTGCAGTACAATTAAATGATATCCCGTTCATTTGCGTTTCTGGGATGATTTTCTCAGGTTTTTTTCAGTGTCATGATCAGTAAATGTCTTGACTTTTGCCTGGGTAACTTGTGTGTGGGCTGGATATTTGTTGGCAAGCACCAGTATTCCTTAATTAGTTTTCTTTATGCAGCGAGTGCTGCTGTGCTGCAAGCAGGATACAGGGCTTGGCTTTCAAAATAAGCTTTGCATGTGACTTTGTGCATGCCAGTGTCTTTGAGTGTAATATGATTTAACAGTTCTTTGCCTTTCCTTTCCAAAACGAAATGCTGATTAGATAAATCAGACTTTTTCTCACTTTGGGCAATTTTTGCCCCCCTTCTCCAAAACTTGCCTAATATTTCTCTGCTTTATTACAAACTGTGTTCATTTCACTGGCCAAAGCCCTGGGCAGAGCTGTTTGTAAATTAGGAAGGTTAGCGGGTTCACTTGGGACTTTACAATTGACAGCCTTTTTCACCTGCAAGCAATGGACGTGTCAGAGCTTAAGGGAAAGAATTGCCACTGTTTTCCACTACATATTGTTTTCCTGTCTAACGTTTGATTAGTACTTGAAAATTCTAGTACTTCCATAAGTGCTTCTTTTTCTTTTTTAAAAGCAATCTGTCAAATCTGTTCTCTCTGTTCTTTGCAGAGAGAATTTGACATCCTTTCTCTCATCTCCAAGTGCTTTGAAATAACTAGTTTTAATTGTGGTGTTGGCCAGCATGGAAACTGCTCATCTCATTTGCAAATCCGTTCTGCATCTTGATTCTACTATTAGCTGCAATAGTTCTCACGCTGTTTTTTTGTTGTTGCTGTAAATAGATCCATTTAAACAGCACATGGACAAAGAACTTGAAGATAAAGAAATAGAGAAAATGTCTACTCTTCCTAAAACTTCAAGTCAAAGCCAGGTAATAATGTTCTGTAGCCATCCAGCATTCCTGAAGATGCCTGGATTAAAATAATCCTTTTTTTATACAAGTGAAGTAGATCATAATTGTTATTATTAGCTGTTGGCACTAGAATTATCGAGGTTTTGTCACTGCGTTGTTGTTGAACTGTTTTCTTCTTCACTTACTGCTGAGCAAGAGTTGAAATGTGAAGTCTGCTGTTCAGGAGGCATATGGTGACACATCTGAAACACGTAGCTTTAGAGTTTGAGCTGCAAACCTTGACTAGGGGTAGAAGCAGGCCTTGTTTCTGGGTGGTGACAGTGTGATGCCAGGGATGTGCTCTGCAGCTGAACTTCTAAGGTGACCATGTACACTTTTGAAAGTACTTGTGATGCACTTTCACATCCTTGCTTCAGGATGGCTCTGCCCCTGTACACATTTACAAGCCAGTGAAGGGGAATTTATTACTTATATTGTTAATTGTGGCAATAATATGTGAATTACAGTACCAGAAAACCACCTCCTGGCTTGACAGAGAGTATTGATTTTCAAAATACTCATTTTCAGACAAACTTTTGCTTCATAACTTTTCCACATCTGATTTTGTTTTGGAGAGTTGCCTCCCATTCTGGTCAGCCATATGCTGGGTGACATTCATTGGAAGATATCCAATGGTTAGTTAGTCAGGGAGAAAGCTGTGATTTTTTTTTTTTTTTAAATTTAATTTACTTTTTTGGCACATGGTGGCCAAAATTACCAGCGCCACCTGAAGCAGTGCATGATATATCTTTGCTTAAATTGGTGTAGCTACTTTACAGGGACAGCTGGGGACCACTTGCTTGGCAGAAGGCTTAAAGTTTAGAGTTTTCCCTTACTACACTGATAGCTGTTCAAAATCAGACAGACATCCAACAAGACTGCATTTAACAACTGAGTCACAGCTTCTGGGATTAGCCCTTAATGGGTTTATTTTCATCTTTAATCAAAGTATGTACCTCAGTTGGGCCAGCTGGTAAACATAGTTGGACTCCAGAGTTCTCATCTTGTCCCTGGTTTGAGCCACTGATTTCCTGGGTGCGTTAGGCAGAAAATTCCTCAGTTTCCTCTGACGTGGGTACAGTTACAGACACATCACTGCAAAACCTATCCAGATCTACAGAGCTGAAGTTTATTGTTATTTATCCTGGTAGGTTCTAAAAGGGATTGCATATTGAAAAAAGGTTTCCACTTGTATTATGAAAAGATAATTTCCTTAATTTCATGAACTTGATTAAAGTTGGTATCACCAGCTGTGGTGATATGCTTTCAAGTGTACAAGGTTTGGTACGTATGACTCCTCAGTGTTGTTGGCTTATTTATTTTTCAGTGGCCAAGACTAGGTCAACTAATTTTTTCTTCTACTTTGGAGAAACATAAAACTTTGAAAGCAGACAAAGAAGTTGATGTGAAACAGCTTTATTTCCACAAGCCTTTGGAATGCACTTGGCCAAAAGTGAATAAACAATTTCTGTCCTCAGTGGACAAACCAAGCGATTCCCCTTTTACCCCGTTACAAAGAGAGCTCTTCTGTATCATGAATTCGTACCGGGACTTGTTCTATCCAGAAAGAAATGCTTTAACAAACGGAGAAGAAATCCGGCACGCTTACTGCCTGCATGCCTTGAACCATGTCCTCAAGGCCAACGCCCAGGTGCTCAGCAACAACGCCAAACGGAGGGACCGAAAGCCGGGGACCAACGCTGACGACTACAGGGATCAAGGGCTCACTAGGCCTAAGGTAAGAGAGCTCTGATTCCCTCATCCCACCTTGGCTGCCTGCTCAGGCTGTTCAAACATGCTGGTAGTTTATCCACAAGTATGTCTGTTGCTGCTCTCTCAGGTCATGTGTTCCTGGGCATGTGCTTTTCCACATCCCTTTATCATGCCTGGAAGTTGTCCTCCATGGGCAGGGCAAATGCCCTGTGAGAAGCAGTGAGCTCAGGGTTGTTAGCCAGCTGGTTCTGTGCCGAGCCATGAGTTTGGCTTATCTCTTTGTTTGTCCCCCTGTCACTAGAGTCTGACAGGTTTTCCTGCATCTGTATCTAAATCTGCCAGTGCAGACAGGTGCCTCCACATCAATTTTTAGTATCAGTGCAGGTAGTGTAGGCTGTCTCCCAGTGTGAGATGTGCCAGAATTTTTTTTGTCCTTAGGCACTTGTAAGGACTTGCCTGCATGGAAGGATCTTTCTGTACCTGGGAGTAACTCGGGGAATCCCAGCCCCATTGTCAAGGCCACCTGTCACAGTTGGGGGAGTGGGCCCCAAACCAATCCTCCCTGGATTCACAGCATCCTCTAGTTGATAGCCAGGTGGATTCAGCTATGGCAGCCTGTCACTGGTGTGTCAGCTGCATGTTGAACAGTTCCAGGGTTGGGTTTCAGTATTTGCTGCATGCCTGGCAAATCTTTGGTTTCTATGTTGACTCCCTCATTAGCCATTTATATTTCAGAGTTCTGTGCAGGGACTATTGCCACCCATCCAAGAGCCAGCCCTTGACCTTGTCTCTGTGTCACAGGAGCTCTTGCTTGCCTGGGGGTTAGGGAGGACAGGAGAACGTGCTTAGTTTTCAGTTCCCCTGTACTGGTACCCCGGGTGAGCTGGGGAACCAGGCTGAGCTGCTGGCTGCTACCAGTTCAAGAGCACGCTGCATCCCAGTGCATCTTCCCTTGCTGCTGCTTGTCAGAATGGTTTTGTTTTGATTGTTGGTATGCCCCACGGGGGCAGATCCAAGCCAAAAGTTTAATTAACATACACTTAACAGCAAGTGGTTATATTTTATGGGTTATTCTCTTGTGACTATTGATGTGCACAGGTACTGATGATAGTGCCCTTCAGGGAATGTGCTCTGCGGATTGTGCATACTTTCATCAGTCTCCTCGAAGTGAATGACCAAAAAAAAATAGATGTAAGTAATAAAAAGCGCTTCAAAGGAGAGTTTGGCTCTGACCCAGAAGAGAAGCCCCCCAACCTGAAAAGACCTGAAGATTATGAAGCCGTCTTTGCTGGCAACATTGATGACCACTTCAGAATCGGTAATGACCTACTGAACAGATGATTTTTGGCTTGTACAGAACTGCTAAGTAACAAATTCTTCCCAAATGCCTAGGAGCTATCAGGGCTAGAAGTTCTGGTGAGACTCTAGCCTGTGTGGTATTCCTGCTGGTTTTGCACTGGCAACTTGGATTTTTCTGAAAATCTTTCTTGCCTTGCCAGAACTTAAAAAGGAAGAGAAAATGGAAAAGTAATTATTTTCACATCAAGTTCAGAATCATTTCAAATGCAATGACAGCTTTATTCTAGCAGGACTGCCCACACCTCATTTTCAAGATAGCCTTGATTATGCAGCAAAGTCTTTTCATGTTATAAAAAAAAAAAAAAAAAGTCTTTTGGGTTTAATTAGCCTGTTCACAATACCTCTTCTAATGGTTGGAACAAAATTAACGCTCAGTACTGAGCAAAGCAGTTTTCTGCTGTGCTTCCCGTGGTTTTCATGAAAGCAAATGGGTAGCCAGCAAGTAGGAGTGTTGGGCAAGCAAAAAATTTGAGACTGTTTCATAATACTGTAATCTTATGCTGTTTAGTAACTCAGTATGCAGAGAACTAGCTAGTGGCTTGGTTCCTGGAGCTGCCAAGATGAGAAAGCAGTTTTTCTAAATTACCTTGACAGATCAGAGGCTTTTGAAATACTTCACCTTGAAAGATAAATTGGCACCCCAAGAAATGTAATGATACAGTGGAAGATGTGAGCAGGTCGCACTCAGTCTTTCTTCCTTCCCCAGTGAATATCTCTCAGGCTGAGAGCATCTTACTTTCAGTAGCATAATAATTTTCCTTTCAGTCCTCTCCCGTACCACACTCTGCTTGTTCCACTTACTAAGTGTTAAGAAATGATTGAAGAAACTTTCAGTGCTGTTAACTGGCAGAAGCAAATTATAGAAGCAGAATAATTTCTCTTTCTTACTGTGCTGCACACCCTGTTACTTCTGCACAAAGATCTAATTTAAAGCACGTTTGTTATGCCTTACTGAAACCACCACTCTTTCACATTTTTAAACAGAAAAAAGACTTGATGTTTCTAAACTGTGTATATGCTGTGACAAGTGATATCTTCTTCCTGGAAATTCAACCAATTGAACCTTTGCTTTTTTCTTTCTTTTTCCATTTTTATCATTGGCTTGAAATAGACAGCAGGAGGGGTCCCTACTGCTGTCTCTGAAATTCTTGGAAGGGCCTTCAGCTGTACCCATGATATCTGCCTTCACATGGACAGGGAGAGAAGTTGGAGGGACTTTGTTGGGCAGAGTGAAGCAGGTGGTGTGAATGTGGTCTGGACTGGCTGGATTTTTAAGACCAGAAAACTGTGGGTTCTAGAAATACTGCCATGTAGTTATGACACAAACTCTTGATTCTTTCTTGTCCCTGTCTATAACATGAGAGGTGATGCATAAGCTGGTTCAGAATGTACCCTGCAACACGTGGTGTGAGAAGCAGTGGAGGTGCAAGACTGGTCATGGCTTTGATTGTTGTAACATGAAGAACCTTGTCCTTTGTGGTTTAGTAGCAAATCTTTCAGCCCTGTGAATAAAGGCAGTTGATAGTCAAGAGATTCACCCCAAATCTTTCATGCCAAGTTAAAGTAGCAGCTACTATAATATCTAAAGGCAGAGACCAAAGTTCAGGATTTAAGGAGAAAGGAGTAGTTAATAATTTCTGCAATTTTTTTCTTAAGTTGTTCAGTCTCCTCATTCCCCTGTTTAGGAGGAAATCACAAGCAATATGTTTCAGTTAAAAATTTTCATTTGGATTATGAAAGATCTTAATAATACAGAAATACTTTGCCAAACTTCATGAAAATTTTCCAAATGCCTGTCAGATGGGGGTAGGGTGGGTAAGCACTTTTTGGGGAGAGTTTCAGACAGATTAGTTGTGTCCAGCTATATTCATCGGTGTGGGGAGAGGAAATGGGGAGAATTACTGTTCCAGAGCCTGCTGGAAGAATGTGGTTGATAATCGATGTTAAGTGAGACGTTGCTCATTGTGTTGTTGGACAGGGGTTGCGATTCTGCAGAAGAGCATGAGACTCTATGCACCCTTCTACTCCTCAGACATCATCATTGCCTCTCCCCTGGGCATCAGGACTGTCATTGGCGCAGAGGGGGAGAAGAAGAGGGACTTCGATTTTCTGTCATCAATAGAAATCCTCATAATTGACCAAGCAGACATTTACCTGATGCAGAACTGGGAGCACGTTCTGGTGCGTTTTCCATATATGTATTCATTTTTGTGCTGGGCTGTGTCTTGCTGGTCTGGTGTTACTCAGTTTTGGCAGTGAGCAGTACTGCCAGGTTTTTACTGGCTTGATTCTGGACATGGATGTTCGTTTCTTTTCCTTCCTTCACCCTGATATTTTCATTGTACTAAAAATATTCTTTCTACAGATTTTGGTAGTATTCAGGACATGTTCTCTCTAAAACTTCATTTGGTGCTTCAGTAGTATATTTCATCAGAGGTATTTTTTGGACAGTTTTAATTATCTTGCAGCATGAGCTAATGATGATTCCTTTAGTCACATCTGGGAGAAATTACGCCAGCTTTCAGACTGCCCAGTGTCTCAGTCAGATTGCAGCCCTGTGAGGAATCTGTACAGCCTAATTCAGGTTCCCCCAGAAAGCAAGAGGAACTGGTGCATGTCTCCACTGACTGCAGAGATACTAAGCATTAGTCACGTCCAGAGTTATGTTCAACAGTATGAAGGGTTTCCTGTACATTTAATGAAAATAGAGCTCTTAGGTTGTGGCTAGTCTGCAGCAGTACCCTTGCTTTTTGGCTTTTGGTTAATAGAAGTTTTCAGGATTGAAATGTTAGGGTTTTCTTTTCCACATGAAAACACCTCTGAGGTATCTGGACGAGATATTTTGACTGCATGATGTCACTAAGCATTTTAGATGAGTCCAGAAGGTTGTCTTTCCTCAGGAGTCCCAGAAAGGGCACATGAGCCTACACAATATCCAAGGAATGAGTCCTGGAGACTGCTTCCCATTTTTCCCTTTAGGTGCAACTGCCTGCCTAGTGGTGGCAGGGATGCCAGTCCTAGGCATCATTCCCTGAGGGCAAAATGCAGTAAATTTCTCCAAACTCTCCCTGAATGTGATGAGAGCTGAGCTGTGCTTGGGCTTCTTTTAGCTCAGAAACCTTGGGCCCATTGACTTTAATACGAACAAATCCATTATGCTTGCCCCAGGAGAAGATTAGAAGGAAAGGTTACTGTTCCTGGTGACTAAAGAGATGGTAGCTTTCAGTTCTGTGGCAGGAAATCAAATGAATTGCTCTTGCCATGGTCAATAAATTCCAGACAGTGGTGTCTTGGGGGATGCTGCTTGTTTGTATTCTGTGCTGCCTTGCTGGTCCCTGCCCTCTTCCCCACTGCAGTTAAGGCTTTTGCAGGCAGTCAGGGATGTCAGCAGTCGTGTGTCTCCATCTGTCTGTGCAGCACCTGATGAAGCACATTAACCTGCTGCCTCTGGACTCCCACGGGGTGGACTTTTCCCGAGTGCGGATGCTGAATCTCAACAACTGGTCCAAGTACTACCGGCAGACGCTGCTGTTCAGCGCTCTCCAGGACCCCCAGATTAACTCTGTCTTCAACAAACACTGCTTCAATTACGCTGGGCGGGTGAGTTCACAGAGGAGCTGCTATGCTGGTGTGGAAGGGAGGGGGAGAGGAACACAAAACCCAACAGGTGGAAAAATTCTGTAACTCAGTTGCTGAAAGACTGTGTGTGCCTATCATTTCCCTCACCCAAATGCTTCAGTCTGAATCTCCATGACACTGCATACTGTGCCAGAGGCATGAAGAACTGCTCCTCATGCAGTGATGTTTATTTGATACTTTTCTTTCATGGTAGCTGCTGTTTCATGTCAGAAATCAGATTTTGTTTTTTTAATTTGACAGTCTCAAGTTATCTTGTTTTATATATTTTGTTGTTAAATGGAGGATTCATCTGCTTCCTTTTTTTTTATCTCCTACTGTGTAAGATGCATGAACTGTTAGTATTTTGAAAGAAGCAGGAAAAGTGAAAACTTAAGGAGACCATCTCAAATACATGGGATTCAGGGCATAAGCAGTCATCATGTATTTAACAGACCCAGTTTGTGTATCATGACTGTAGTTTTGTATTGGAGCTTTCTTAAAAACAGCTTTGTGCTGTCAGATGTGAGCTGCAGAAAGCTGGCTGCAGCGTGCCTGCCTTTGGAATGCTGCTACCCTAAACATCCTACTTTCTTCTCACAGGTGGCTGTCCGCAACGTGCCACTCACTGGCTCCATCAGCCACGTTGTGGTCCAGCTTCCTCATGTTTTTCAGAGATTAGAAGCTGAAAGTGTAACTTCTGTGATAGATGCAAGGTACTGTGTCTCAGACTGCTTTGCCGTGCCCTAATGAATGCAATTTTGGGTTTAATGGAGCGTGCTGCAGAGCACACTGTGGGCTCAGCACAGAAGTACATCTTCATTAGTCCTCAGGTGTAGGCCGGGCTCTGCACAGGTGGAGAGGAATACTGGCCTTGTCCTTGCCAAAGGCACTGGAGAATACAGTCTGGGGAAGAAATATCAGTCTCTACCATAATTGTGTAGTGCTGGTAAAGCCTTTTATCTTCTACACATGTAGAAATCCCATGAAGTTAAAAGAAGGACCAATGTAGTGAAAATCTTGGGTAGTCTGTTGTTTGATGATATTCCTGTTTGAGCTCATATCAGTATTGGAAAGCTAAAGTTTACCTCTGGTTAAAACTTTGGGTTTTTTAATTGAGGTTTCAGTTTTTCATTGACAAAGTTCTGCCCGAGTACCGCGATGCCATCATGTCCCACACGCTCATTTACGTCCCGTCGTACTTCGACTACGTGCGCCTTCGAAACTACTTCAAGAAACAGGACCTGAATTTCACTCACATCTGCGAGTACACTAGAAAGGCTGCTGTCTGCAGAGCAAGGCGCTTCTTTCTCAAGGGAGAGAAGCAGTTTCTGTTGTTCACTGAGCGTTTCCACTTCTACAAAAGGTGAATTGTGGACCTAGTTTTCCCTCTGAGTTGCCTGTGTGCTGTTCTGAAGGTAGAGTCTGACCTTAGTCATAGATGGGCTCTGCTGCTTTTTGAATCTGTTGGATCCCTCTGAGGACTTCTTTGACTGAAGTAAGAGCTGTTAAGTTTACTTTCAAGTTTTTGCCTGTTGTCAGCAGTCCCTTTGCAGAGACTTCAGTATTTTGTTATGAGCAAAGCTTTATTCAGGGTGGTAAGTGCTGCCAAGTTCCAGTGATGTCAGGACAGGATGATACAGCCTGCAAATGGGATTCATTGGGCCTTTCATTTGTGTTCATCTGTGCCACAGTAATTGCATAAAATATTGGAAAGAGTATGTAATTGGTTCAATAGTGCAATACAGCAAGCTGAGGCCACTTGGAAAATTTGCCACATCCTGACTGGAGCTGTTTACAAGTTCCTAATGGAACAGGATTTTTGTCTATTAGCGGATGTTTTGGCAAATG
The DNA here is from genome assembly GCA_013397775.1 of Eulacestoma nigropectus. Taxonomy (NCBI): domain Eukaryota; kingdom Metazoa; phylum Chordata; class Aves; order Passeriformes; genus Eulacestoma; species Eulacestoma nigropectus. The sequence continues at coordinate 17,463 of VZTE01004431.1, forward strand.
CGAAAAGTTTCATGAGGCTTGATCTGGTCAGTCTTCACCGTATTAAAATCCAAGCTGAAGAGGCTGACTGCTTCATAAATTGGTGGTGGTTGGTGCTTTAGAGGAAGCCATCGTGCCTGGCAGTGTTAGATTTTCCCCCTAGATTCCATTTCTCTGTTTAGTCTTCAGTCCGTGACACAGGGTTTGTAAAGTTGAGCTACAGCTGATGTGCATTGAGGTTGATGGAAATTGGAAGACCTGATAGAGGATTGATATTTTAACATGCATGTTTTGTAAAGTTTGCAACAGATTTTTTTGTTTGTTTTTTCTGCTGCAGGTATACGATAAAAGGCATTAGGAACCTCATTTTCTATGAGTTACCAACATACTCCCACTTCTACAGTGAGATTTGTAACATGCTGAAGGCCACAGACAGTGGGGTGGATGCTACTTGGACTTGTACTGTGCTCTACTCCAAGTATGATGCTCAGAAGTTGGCTGCAGTGGTTGGCATAGACCGCACAGCTCAAATGCTACAGTCCAAGAAGAATGTGCACCTCTTTGTTACAGGAGAAAATGATTAAGTGGTTCTACACACTGGATGATTGGATGGGCCTGCATTTTACTCCTAATGCAGATTTTTGTATTGCTTTTTAAAAAAGTGTTAAACTTATTACTCCCTTTTGTTAAATATTCTGTTGAAATTGTTCATGTAGTATTAAATTTTGTATTTCGGTACTCTGCCCAAAAAGAAATTAAGGATGACATTCAAAAAAAGCAGGGCTTAGGAGGTGTTTTCTGTGTAGAAACAAAATCAATCCAGAACTATTTTTCTTGTATATTAAAAAACTCATGGGTCAGTAAAGGTTCATGCAGTGATAAATAGCTTTTGACTGGACTGTTGCATTTCATTTTCAGGTGTAAAATGACCTTTTTTTCTCAAATGGAAGTTTTTCCTCCTGTCTAGGGTAAGAAAAATGCCCAAGTATTTAATGAGTCACTTTTCTGTGAGCCTACACAAGGGAGGTGCAGACAGGGCCTCTGAGCACAAGTGTGTTGCTCAATGAGAATTGGACTTGCTTCAAGTTCACACTTTTGAGAATCCTTAAATGTGCTTGGGTAGGAACTATGGTTTTGTGTTTTTCCTGGAGCAACCTAAATATCTCTGCCTCCTATTCCCAACAGACCCTGTGGCTGGTCAGTTTTACCAGGGATAAGTACAAAACCAGGGGATGCAGTTGCAAATGCCCAGGTCTGGCATCTCACACCACAGCTGGAGGTGAGGTGGTTGGTTTGTCTGGCTTTTCCTCCTGATGGTTGTATATGGACAACATGGAAGCATCATGGTGTTGTGTTTTTCTTCTTCCAGGAAGCTCAGTCTACTTTAAAGGGAGCTAAAAGTAGAGGGATTAGTTTTTCTAAGCACGTGCTAGACTGCAGGAAGATTGTTCTCCAGAGAGGCAGGTGGGCCTTGCGTCAGCCCAAATGCAAGAAGGGAACATCCGTCCTGTAATAAGCTTTGAGGGAGTTCTTGTCTAGGAGGCTTAAGTAACAAGACCAAAGTGAAATACACTCCTTGAGTAAATGAGGCACATAATTTCTGCCAATTTTTGTCATATTTCTGGTTCTTATATTCCTCAAAGGCTGTGAACTCGAGCAGTTATAATTTACTAGACATGAAAACCCATGCAGTTTCTTGCTTTGCATTTTAAGTAATGCTGTCTGTTAATTTTGCATACCTCTGCTGCAGCACACAAGAATTAAGAGCCTTAGCAAACTTTTCCTGGTGACCATCTGTCTCCTGTACAGCACAGAGCAGTAGTGGCAATCAAGGATTTTTATTGTATGGCCCAGGCTGGATGTGGGAGAATTATGGCTGTGCATATGAAAACAAGCCCACAAAATAGGATTAAGGAATTTCCTTTCTACACCGGATGTACTTAGCAGAGATAATAGCTGACCTCTGAGGAAGCTAAAGTGGGATAGCTGCTTAGGGAGATAACATGATGCAGTGCAGCTCCTGTTTAAAGAAGCAGCGAGTTTTCTGCCAGAGCCTTAACTCTGAAAGGATTTTTCTGCCCACACTGAAGTTAAAAGCAAAGAGCCTTGATGGGAGGAAGGCCAAACTGTAGACTGAGGCAGTCATGATTTTTTTATCAACTACCTAGGTTTGTTCCTAAGACAAGCATACTTTGAAATTTGAAATGTATATACCAGTGTCACATTTCTGATGTTGATTACTAATTATAACTCGCTGATTGCCAATGCAGTAAATGCCTCTTCACTGCCTTCAGTAGGTGCTCGGAGCTGCCAGCACAGAGCCTTGAAGAGCTCGTGCATGAGGTTTTTGTGCCGTGACAAATTCTTATTTGCCTTAGTAGGGAGCCTCATCAGCCAGCACTGATCCTAGGCAGGAATTTTGCCTAGGGGGCTGCAGTAGTGAGTCAAACAGGTTTATTGATATGGGGAGCCCTTCTCTGTACTGGTGTGAAGGTCCCTTTTTTATCATCTTAAATAATTCCCTGGTGCAGGGCTTTGTCCAAGAGTGGTTCCAGAGACAGTGAGTTACTGGGAGGTGGTGAACACCAAGGTCAGAGTTTGGCCCATCCTGGATGTGTGTTCCTGGACACAAATGCTTCGTTTGCTGGGACAACTGCTGGCTCCAAAGGAGTTACTTTAGAGCCCATCTTCCTGATGATAATATGGCTTTCAGAGAGGTGGCTGAACCTAATGCGTTTGTGTGGGGACACTAAGTTTCAGAAATGAGATTTTAAATGTTATGGGGTTTTTTTTAATTGTTCAATACTTCTTCAAATTCTGACACAAATGGAATAAGAAAGGTATTAGCAAATACAGTATTTTACCTGTTTTTACTTGACAGCATGCAGTCTCTGCAGGGTGAGTATTTTGCCATTTTTTCACAAGAATGCACTAATGATGAGTAATAACTCATCTTGAGGTAACAAATGTAAAACAAAATCCTGTTTATTTTGGCCTCAGTACCATACCTTCGTGGGGGTGATGGTGTTCTTAAGAATCCATTTTTTGGTCATTGTTTCAGGAGGATCTCAGAGTACTGACAGCTAATCCTGTATTCTTTGTGAAATGTGCTGTACCATAGTGTGAGAGCCAACTGCCTGTTCCTGGCCCTGGCTGCTAACATGCAGTGGTGCCGAAGCATTAGCACCTAGCTTTGGGAGATTCAAACCCAAGGGTAAAAGTAACTGGTGCTAAGATGTTAAGCAAGAACTTCCTCTCAGTATCTCCTGCCTCAGGAAATTCCTAAGGAAATCCTACTAATGGATGACCAAGGGAAAGACATACCTGTCTCTGTAGGAAGATTGTTCTTGCAGCTAATAAGTTCATGTTCTAATGGATCATTTTTTCACTGGCAAAAGCTAATCAGGATAAGAGGTCTATTACATTTTGTTGCTCCTTTCAAAGATGACAAAAAGGCTTTTTTTTTTTTTTTCTCTGAAAATGTGTTTGCGGGATAGGAGCCAGCCTTCTGCTGCTGCCTGTATTAATGTGGAGGGAGGGAAAGGTGACTTCGGGACAGTCTGTCTCTGTGCTGGAGAGCTGCCTCCTGTGAAGAGGCAGGTTGTTGGTTTTGTAGCAGTTATTGGGAAACATGGGACGAATCACATGAGAGAGGAACTGGAGCATTCCTGTTAAGAACAGCAGAATTAACAATTACTTTACAGCTGTGCTGTCACGGGCTGCCAGGGTTTCTCAGCTCTGCATTAGTCATGCTCCGTGGCCTCAGCCCCAGGAGTTACTCTCCAGGGTTTGGGGTTTTTTTGGTCTTGGTAACCAAGCGTGTCTGATGAAACAGTTTATGGAGGGGGCAGTTCAGAAAGCCCATCCACACCATCGTGGGGGGATGTACAAGCAGCCTGTGCAGAGAGGGAGAAGGGTGTGAGCAAGTGCAAGATGCAGTCAGTCGCTGCTGTCACCCAGCTGCCCAACACTGTCCTGCCTGGGGACAGCAGAGAGGGCTCCTCCCTTCACCACAGGGGTCTGGTCAGAGAGCTCCCACAGGTTCTGCACTGGGAAGGGAACAGGTGCCCTGGGGGAGGTCACTGGGGTGAGCCTTCATCTTCCCCTCCACAGATGCCAGGTGACCCTTAATCCCGCAGGGAAGGTGAAGGTGCTGCTGGTGTGCTGGCTGAGCTGGGCCAGGCTGCAGCCCAGGAGGGAGTCACCAAGCTAGAATGAGTGGGAAACATCACGCCGGGTTTAAGATACACGTGTGTTACTGGAGCCAGATCTGGGTGCTTTTGCCCACACTAGATCCAAAACACTGTTCAGTCCCCATGGCTTTAAATCTCATCTTCTGTGCTGAGCTTGACAGTAAAGGGTAATTAAATAGCCCAGGGCTGGTTGTATTTTAATTAACCATTAGCTTCAGTGGTGCTTGAGGGTTGCTTGTTTTATCAGGTGGACTGGGATTTGGGCTGAGACCACCAGCTGTGGGATGGATAAACAGCTAAGAGGTGTGAGCTGGTAATGGGAATTGGTCACCTGAAATGGAGATGTTGGAATGGCCATAACATTGAGTGGTACTTAAGGAATAAATATTTGATTATGTGAGAGAGGTGCAGGAATTTCAGTGAAGGACATGAGAGAGATCAAGGTAAGGTACAGAAAAACACCACACAGGACAGTAAACGTGGAGCAATTGACAATATAATTATGTAGCTGCAACTAAAAACAGGAATTTGGCCTTGTTCTTTCAGACAAAACAGGAAAATCACACTGAAGTCTTACATGCTGTACATGATACATTTCCAGGGTCAAACTCTTACCACTGATAGTGGCATAAATCTAAAGAGATGTTGCCAGAATTGCTAAAACAGGTTGATCAGGATGCTGTAAGGTCTCTTATTAGCCCCTCCTTTGCACTCTTACAAAAGCAGGACTTGTTAGCTGGGACCATAACTGGAAAACCATTACCAGTACCTTGTTATTAGTAAAAAAGGAGCAGAAATTTCCATTTTATTTACCTGCCCTGGGTGTCAGGTGTCAAAATCCCTCATTGTTAGTAAACAATTAATATTTAGCTTTAAAAATGTATATTTTTTAAAATCAAAGTAGGAAAAACTGGATCAGTTTTGTACCAAAACGTGAGCCCAGATATGACATGGATAAATGGGAACCAGTTAATATAACTTATTTGTACTTTTACAAGGTTTTTGAGATGTCCTTGGTAAGGCGGACTTCTAAATTGTTTGGTGAGTCTGGAAGGATCACAGCAGCTCATTGCAGCAAAAACCTCTGAGTTACTCCGTGCCATGTTCTCTGCTGACTACCTCTGTAGCATGAACTATCACGTTTCCTTCTCCAGCATTATTCTGTGTGTTGGTCTGGCCCCACTCATTAGCTTAATCACAGAATTAATGCTCCTTTAGCCTGGGGAAGAATTTGAAAGGAGGGGAGCATACCTGGCCTTGCAGCTGTTTGGAGCTGGGCTCAACAGGGAAGACCTGTCCAGAAAAGCCCACTGGAGCATCAAGAAATGGACGATCAGTCAGGAGGTGTCTTTGTGAAAAGAAGCCTTGTGGGTCCCTCTGGTGCAGCCGGTGCTGAGTAAGTGGAGAATAAGCCAGATTTCTGACAGCTCATGTTTCGTAGACATCACTGAACACAGCACTATGACTTAAGCATTAAAATTACCTGCTCCTAAACATGGCCTCACTCTTTCCCTGTTAAATTAAGGGACATGTTTGAATTGACTAAAAAAATAACATTTGAGGTTGCAGGTCTGTAGCTTGGCTTACTTCTGCTCTGCTGCCTGTTGCCTTCTCCCAGAGCAGGGGAATAGCCAGTGGTAATTTGCATCACCTCTTCTGCCATTCCAGATCCTTCAGGCTGCTTTGTGCTTCGTTGCTCCCTCCCCTTCTCCCACATGGGTATTGTCAGTGGAGTTGGATGGAATGAAGTTAAATGCTGGTAAAATGCAGCTAGCCCAGGAAAGAGCCCCAAAGGAATAAATGAGTGTCTGAATTAATTCCTGCTACAAGCTGGAAGTTCTCCAGTAACTTCAGAAGCTGCTTGCTTGAGTCCAAAGGAAGAAGAGATCGTTTAGAGACAGGGGTGCAGAAGCTCTTGAAGTTCTTGCAAGCTTTGTGAAACATCTCACCTGATGCCTGGGAATGTTTGGTGGAATTAGCCCATGGCAGACCGGGAGCCTGTGGGCACAAAGAAGGCCACCTTGTCCACAGGGATGAGAAGAACTGAAGCAGAAGTCAGAATCACAGTGAGGTCCTGTTTCCATAAGAAGGAAGACCAAATGATAATGCTCCAATTCTGAGCGCCTAAATGCACCACATGAGGTACTTTTGTGGGGAAAAACACAGCAGGGCAAGTCTCTGTTACTGGAAGGAGTCTCACAGTGTGGGGAGGCCCCAGGGCAAGCACAAGGGACAGGGTGTTTCTGGCAGTGCACAAGGAGCTCTCAGCACCACCAAGACAACATGACTGAAGCAGCAAGGTACTCAGCACCAGGAGCAAAGCTTCCTCCTGGGAGAACACTTGGCTCTAGGAATTTTGCTGCACTTCTTTTAGAGGTACACAACAGACAGAGTGCAAAACAAACTCAGATCCAGGGGTTATTCCCCCCAAACTTTGCAAGAGGGAAGGAAATTAATGGTAATAAAGTACATCTTTTTTTTTTCCACCAGTCAGATGCAATTAAGTATCCTTTCCGTTTTGCTGACTTCTGCTTAAGGGAGGAAAGCAGTGAAGAAAGAGCCTCTCTTCTCTAGAAACCTGTGAAGCCTGAGGCCAGCACAGAACAAGCAGTGAGGGAAGGTGCAGAGCCTCCACCAAGCAGGGGGGTGAAGCAAGAGTCTCCATTCAGGTGTCACCCGTTTACAGTAAACAGATCAGCTGCCCATTTAGGGAGGGTTACAGCTCAGTAGGTCTGGGTTTGCACATGTGTTGCTTTTTTATTTTTAATTTCCCCCTAGTCTTTCCATGGTTTTTTTTCTTAGAGGAGGTGTTCAAGCAGAGTTTAGCAAGGCACATAGGTATGGTACAGACATTTTGCCTGTGGTGGTGAAACAACAGTGGTTTTGCCCTTCTAAAGCAGAGAAAAGGAAAGAGCAGCAGAATTCCCTTGGATGTCCTGTAGCAGGAACCTCAACAACCTCTTGGAGAGTAAGGTCAGTCTTTTCCTGCTATGGTATTTTACTAAAGTTGTGGAAAAAAAGAAAATACCATACATTCAGTGGGTAACAGAGAAACAGCAGTGATCATGTTCCTGGAACCTGTATCTTTAAACTTCTGGTCTCATGTCGCAATTTTCAAATTCTTTCCCTTGGTCAAAAAAAAAAAAAAAAAAAGGAGACAAAATGTTAACCTGTTTCACTTACAAGTGGTGAGCAAGGGGCCAGGACTTTTCAGCGGGTTATAGAGCATCTAATACACCATTTATTGGGCAAGGTGTAGAGCAATTGAACTTAAAGGAGAGCTTTTTGCCTGGACTCACCTTCTGTATGAACTTTTCAGATGCTTGTGCACATGTGTAGTAGTAAATTGAACAGATACAAGGCTCCTATCTTATAGAAACAAACAAAAGATATATTTGGGATAACTTGTTTCAAACTCTTTGGCTACGTGTGTTTTTTCAGTTCTTGGAGGCAGGGGCTCCTTGAAGGCAGGTATAGAGAGTTTCCTGTCATGGTTTCCCTCCCCAGGTGCTCTGGCTGGAGGTTCTGGGACGCTCAGTTTCTCTGAGGTGGCCCACCAAGACCTCCAAGGGTGTGTAGGCCACCTTTGATGCAGGAAGGGACAAAGCAAGGGGGGCAGTATGGAAGTGCCTCCAGTGCATGTAAGGTGTTCCTGCTCTCAGTGTGGACAGGTAGAAGGGCAGTAATTGAGTCTTAGTTCTGCTGTTCCCTAGGGCTGGGCAGTAGATGTGTTACTGTGTAGCATTCTCATGTGGAGAAATGACATTTCTGCAAGTGGCACTGTGCTGAGGAACAATTCCAAAGCCAAGCTGAAGGCTGTATCAGCCTTTGGGCATCTTCTGTTGCCTGCAGAGTAACTCAGGCATTTTCTTGTGCTGTGCTCCCTCTCTTCTCACCTTTCCCAGTATGCAGATAGGTTCCTGTCTGACCTGTCAAATGGGAATGGTGCTGAGGAGTCGCAGTGATTCACAGCGAGGACATGCGGAGTGCTCCTTTCCCTGCTCGTACTGTGAGGCAATTAATGCAATTTGTGCTGTTTGGCTGAATGAACAGTTTGAAATGAACCATTGAGCCATCTGTTCCTCCAGCTGACATCAGGCGTGGCAGGAGTAGCAGTTAGCTTTTGCTGGGAAAGAAACATCTCGCTGTCACTAAGGAAAGTTCAGGAAAGGGGGGCGTGGGTTTGGTTTTTTCTTCCCCTTCTACTATCCTTAAAACAAACTCTTTCTTTCATATTTTCTTGTGGCTCAGACTAATGTGCCCCAGAGACTTTTCTGGCCTCTGGTCAGTGTCTTGGCAGCAGGGGAGTGGCTACACCGAGTACCTTCTTCTCTGACTTCTGACATGCATTTGATGAGAGGGAGGCACTCTGCAGCATCTGAGTTTTACAGGATTGTTTTGCTCTTCCTTGTTCTGTCCACCTCCATATGCTGCTTTCTTGAGCGGAGGCATTCTAGAAACAGCGTCCCTTGAAACCAGCTCTCGTGAAGGTTTTCAAAAGGTCTTCTGGAGGTCATATTTCATCCCTTGCAATTATTAAAGGCTACCTGATGCAAGAAAAAATCATTATCTCACTAGTTGTAGGAAGACCACGAAAAAATTGACCTGTTTCTCATGGAAAAGAAGTGCTATGTACAGATGACCCCCAGGAACTGGGTGTTTGATGCTTATTCTGTGTTTGTGCTCACTGAAAAAGAGCTACAGGGAACAGACGGCTCATGGAGCTAATGCTGATGGCAAAGGGATAAGATGATCTTAGGGCAGAGAAAGTGCAAGCAGAGACTTGAGCAGAATATTTTAAGATTAAGCAGGCCTGGTGGACTGCATCTCTGAATAAACACAGAGATGTGATGCAGGATTTCTGGAAACCTGTTGTGGACCTCTGCAAGGTGCCAGCAGACTGGGGAAAAGCTAGGACAGTGTCTGTTTTTAAGATGAGCATTTGTGAGGAGTAGAGCAAAGTTAGGGAATTTTGAAACCTTTGCACCAGCTCAAAACTTTCAGGACGAATTCCCAAAACAGTCTGAAAGCACTTACCAGAGAACTGATGGATCTAAAAATAACAACAACAACAAAAAAGAAGCTACATCACACCAAGCTCATTTTGATCTAGAAAAGAGTGGCCAGAGAAGAAGTCATAGGTGCTCTTTATCTTGATTTTCAAGGCTCTGGCAGTGTGGCACAACATTCTGGTTAAAAAGCTAGGAAAACACTGAAAGGCCTGGGGATGGGCCTGAGCTGATGCCCAGCTGGTTGAGAAGCATCTCTGGAAGGCAGCAGTGGCAGCAGACATTGCATCACAAGCTTTCCATCATTGTCTGCTCCAGAGCAGGTCTTTTAATGGCTCTGTTAATAGCCACTGCTGGGCAAAGGCCTGTGCTTATTACATCTGCAAATGATAAGAAGCTTCAGGATCTGTAAAGGGCAGGGTTTGAATGCAAGATGTTATCAACAAGTAGGAAAAATGGCCTGTGAAAGAAAAACAAAAAAAAAATCCAACTAGGACAAGATCAAGATCATGGTCTTGGGCTGGAATAAACAAATGCACAACACAAGGTAATAAAATATGCTGCTTAACAAAAAGATCTGTAAAAACACAAGGTGGTATTGTCACATGTTAAACAGGAGCCTGCAGCATAATGATACCGATAAAAATAAATATCTTTTAGATTTCTTTACCTCTATAGGAGTATACCCAGAACATCTAATCAAAAACATCCTATACTGGAGTATCCATCTAATCTGGGACACTGCATTCAGAGCAGGTATGGGCCAATTGGTCCAAGGAAGACTGAAAACAAAAGAGACTGAGAGGTGAAACACTTTGGTCCTCAATTCACAAAATGTTGTCCAGAGAGCAGAAACACCGGCTCTTTATGGTGAATAGAGTAAAAAACAGGGAAAATTAAGGCCCAAAATTAGAAGAAACATTTTCATGGAGATGATGTGAAGGCACAGGAACTGATTGCTCAAGGACGTGGTGTTTGTGTGAACTTTGCTGCCTTCTTGGCATAAATAGAAGCAAAAGTGCTGCTGCCATTGCTGCAGGAAGAAAATCTGCACATCAGTGGCAGGGGGTGGGACAAATGGCAAGGGGGGGATGTTTGTGCCTTGAAATGGGAGTGTGGTCAGGGCCCTGAGGGCACCAGCAAGCTCTGCCTCCTCTGTCCAGCCTGGCTCAGCTCCCCATCCTGCTGCTGTCTCCCACAGGAAGGGAGGGACCCTGGTGCAGCACAACCTGGGAGAGCTGGGTTTGCTCCACGGATGGTTAAAGGGCACCTGCAAGGCTTGGGCTCTGGGCTGAGTCAGGTGGGGGAAGTGCCAGGGAAGGCCATGCTTTAAGGAAGTCACTGACCCACCACCCTGACACAATTCCCTCAGCAGTGCCTTCCCAGTGGATGCCATCTCAACTTGCTGGACTTCTCTGTTTCTAGGAAAGAAAAGACATTTTTAGCAGAACAGTGTTTCCCTGGAAAAATGAACCAGGATTCTTCCTTTACTGCAGAAAGTGTTTGCGCTAAATGGACAATAATTTAGCCAATTTTATGGTCCATTATCCCTTATTGCAGAAGAAAGCGAAGAACTATCTTAAGCAAATGGATAACAAAATAATTTATTTTTTAATGCAGACTGAATGTTCATCAAGCCCTGTGCAGTCATTTTTTTTTGTATAGCAGGAATTGCAGCCAAACCAAGTTATGTGGCTCATCTCTGTTTTGTGATCATTTCATTTGCTCCTAATTAATGTCCTACATCCTGCAAAGCCAAGCAGTAGTGTCTGAGAGCTTCTTTTCTCTCTCAGTAGTCAGTAAACAGGCATCTGGCTGAGACATGCTTGGCATTGTTTAACCAATAGACAGTTGTGTTTTATGGGAGTGTGGCACACTGGGCCAAATTCCAGTCCCACTGGAAATCCTTGGGCCAGCTCCAAGGAATTCAGGGTAAGGACAACAGAGACGTCGGGGCCTTATTTTTTTATTCTGGTAGGTGGATCCATCCATGCTTTATCAGTGGCTCTTCACTGGTTTAGGGAACATGGCTCTAAAGCTGTCTGCTGCTCTGGCAGGTGAAGTGTGGACTTAGGTGCTCTATGCCAGGCTGCGAGACAGAAGGGCATGAGGGAGTGACTCAACAGCAGCCTGCTAATTCATCTATTAACTGAAGATGGTGGGGCTGCTTCCAAAAACTGCATCTAAACAGCACCCAAAGACATTCTGGCTGCCTCTGTGCTTGGTATTTGTCATAGCACAGGCAATCCTTGTACCTGTTTATTTGGGATTCCTTAATAGGCAGCTCTTAATCGGAAAAGAATGAAAAGGCCAACTGTTCTGCACTTCCAACTGGAACAATTTAGGATGAAATGTCATGATTGTGCATCTATTTTTGTAGTTAAAAATTAAAAAGTAAGTAATACTGTCGTAGTTTGGCATAGATTTTATGTTATTCAACGCACTTTGCCATGTTTCATATTTAATTTTATCTGTTCAAGGTAAACATCCCCTTAGAATCCACATTTACTAAACAACCTTTCCAAAATCCTTTCCCTATAGTATATTACCAGGATCTCATGGACAGAGCCCATTGTTTCCCTGTTTGAGACAGGAATTCTCTCTTTACCCTATAAAATACATACCCTGACAGATTTGCTGTCCAAATAAAGGGTGAGAATTAATAAAGTGAGAGGGTCCTTTTCCCAGGCTTAAGAAGCAGGTCCCCAGAGGGTTCCTGACGGGGTCTGGGGAGGAGAGCACTGGGTTCCAGCCTGCTTCCAGCCAGGGCCAGCCTGGTGGCCAGCCAGGAGATTCTGAGGGAAACGCTGCTGGAGCAGAGAGGATGAGAGGAGCCGGAGCCGCCTCCTCTCCTCTTTTCCTCTCCCTCTCCTCGCTGTTACTTCCCACGCTTCTCCAAGTGACAGAAATTTTTCATTAAAAGGAATGCTGGATTCCAACGTTTGGCTCCCTATCCATTGATGAGACTATTTTATTATTTGAAATTTAAATGGAAATCATCATTTTCTCCAGAAGAAGGCCAAGAGAGAGCAGGAGATTTTTTGAATACTCAAAGTTCCTCAGGCTTTCTCAGGTTCAAGACTTTCTAGTGTGAACATGGTAAGAGTTTCTTGCCAGCTAAATATTCTTTATGTTGCAGGAACATTTTTCTGTGAGGGCAGATGGTGTTCGATTGGTAGTCAGAATAATACATGAACAGCAGAGAAGATGTGGGTTGATTAAATAATTAGCATACTGTGACATTCTATTGCTTCACTGTAACTTAAAGCTAGGTCAAAATGTTGGTCTGTGTTGCACCTCCCTCCCTCCTTTCTTTCTTCTGGTTGTTTTTGTGCTCACTCCAAAGCAAAGTTTAACAGAAATCAAATCATTTCCAGGTAGCACAGCATTCAAATTTGTTATTCAGCTCTGTATGTTACAGAGTAGAAGTAATATAAAGGAAATTAAATTTTCCTAAATGAATTTCAGTTGCCCAGCAACGTATCTTACCCAGTGTGGGATCCAGTCAAGCATCATTGTGGCTTAATCTGGGGCACAGATCAGTGTTCAGGCCAACACGTGTGATCGCGGAAGCCAGGACTGGTGGGAGAACTGAAGCCTGGTTTTCAGTCACCATGTCTGTCTGAACAGTTCTTTGCCTTCAGAGTGTGTTTGCATGTCCACCAGAAGTCTAATTAGTTAGTCTTATCAAATCTACTGCTTCCTGTCCCCCTGCTCTCCAATAGTACAATAACAATAATTACAAGCAGCTTGCCGTCAGCTGAGGAGCAGACATAGGAAACATGCTTCTCCCAGCAAGGATGTCATTATTCACTTACTAAACACAACCCACTGAATTACTCATCCTCCTCTACAAGTCCTGCTATCTATTCTGGGTTTTTGGAGACTTTCTGTGTATAAAAATGCAAGAAGTTGTCCCCCTAAGAAATCACTGTCCTATAAAATGTTAGTGCTGACTAAAATGAAAGCAGTGACTTTGGCTGCCTTGTAACCACTAGCCAGGGTGAAGGGCAGAAGTTGTACCTCACAGGTTTGGGGGTCTGAGGCTTTGGATGGTGGGGTGCCTCCACTAGGAATAAAAACACAAGAAGTGAAAGAAGTTATCTGCTACTTTCTAGGTGTTACTGCTGTCTCTAGAATAGTCTTCTGGATGTCCCCAGTGTTCTAGTGTCTTAAAACATCCAGGAAGAGTCCCACGAAACCGGTAAATCTCCTTTTCTTGTTTCACCATGAAATCAGTGTTAAGATAAGGATTAAAATTTCGTGTTTGAGAACCATCATGGTAAAATCGACAAGTTCCCAACCTCTGCTCGGGTGGGCTGGCACTGTGAAGGAAGAGCAATAGTGCTCCTGGAGCAGCTGGAGAGGATGTACACTCTCACTCCAGCATCTATCTGAAGAAAAGCATGTAATATTTCTATGTCAAAGTGTTGCAAACTCAAACTGTACAAGAAATCCTGATGTCAATAGGTCCCCTCAGAGATTACACTTGGAAATCAAATTTCTTGATGTTCTTTTGCTTCTTTAGAGAACAAATGTTCAAAAGTGATAGTAAAACAATCCAGTAAATTTATATTAAGTTCTCTGGAAGACATTTTAATACAAACACCACAGTAAACTACAGTTATTTCTATGACCAAACACAAAATATTTGTACTGTAGAGAAGTAGAATGTCAACCGAAAGTAGAAAAAAGATAAATAATGTGCTTACAAACATGCACTGGGAAGGAGGAAACTGCTGCCCTTAATGCAAAGGGATTGATGGCACCTTCAACTCTGCAACTCACAGCTCAGCTCAAGACTCACTTGCCTCCTCCTAAAGTCTGCAGAACCATTTGCTGCTCAGGACTGCGGTGTAAAGACCAGGTGCTACTCCTGAAGACACCTTCTGCCTCCCAGATTTCTGGGTGAACGTTCATTTGGAAATTATGTTCTTTGGTTCCTGTCCGAAGCTGTTAGTGTAGTACTTGCTTCCCATGCTAAGCAGTTGCTTTGTTCTTCTAAATGATTGAATTCCACTGCTGCGAGAGATTATTCCAGTATACTCCTGTTTGTCTTACAAAATACTGCATAGCTTAATAAATGCATAATTTTAGGGTCTTTGAGTAATTACTGCTATTTTTATTTTTTAAGTAGCTTTGTAATACAACCAGGCCAGGAGGTTGGAATCATTGCTAATCTATGCCCTCCTTGTGCTTGAACTCGAAGGAATAACATGATGAAGACACTGCCTTACTCAAGTACTGAGACCCACAGCTACATTTCAAGACGCAAGATAAATTGATTTAGATCACATACCTCACATTCATTTACTTTTTTAATTTATAAAATGCACCTTGAAAAGCGTATTTGCTTGATGTAGAAGCTCAAAGTCAAATAAAGAAGACCGGACTGGACAAGCAGAAACATTTCGAAGCTGGCATCCCTTTAGCTCAGTCACAAGCAGCAAGCTCACAGTGTTCCTAAAGTTCTTATTCACCAGATAAATTATGGGGTTAATTTTCTCCCTAGCCTAATGGAAGGAAGAAATCCAATTACATTCAGAACCCTCAACAGGAACAGGTATAGCTCTTCACTTAGTTATTAATATTTACAACTATCATCAGAGGGATTGTTTGGAAATACAACAAATTCTCTTTCCTTCTTGACCTCTGGAAGGTTTGAAAATTTGTGATCCATAAAACTTGAACAGAAATGGTCAGGTTTATACCAGGGTGCTTAGATGCAGGTAGTGGAAAGGACAGGCTGTGAGCACGAAGCAGATGATCTTTGAATAAGAGTGCTGTTGGAAAAATATGTTTGTGGTATTAAAGCTGTGATTCTGCAGGTCTGGAGGGCAGTGGATATGCAAATCTAGCTGAAAGTCAGTGGGAGTGGTGGCATGATTAACACACTCAAAGTCGGCTGGTGACACTCACCTCAATTTTATAACAAAACCCCAACCAAGCAGACACAATTACCTAGC
Organism: Eulacestoma nigropectus; assembly: GCA_013397775.1. Lineage (NCBI taxonomy): Eukaryota > Metazoa > Chordata > Aves > Passeriformes > Eulacestoma > Eulacestoma nigropectus. The sequence goes on from VZTE01004431.1 coordinate 32,610, forward strand.
AAAACATTCTTATCAAGCTCTGGATGTAAAATTCTCTGTGCTCTCTTAATTTTGCTCTATTAACCATGCTCTTATAATAGGAGAGAGGAGTCATCATACCTAGTGGGATGTGAGGGTGGTTCAGGACTGAATGTCATCATTTGGTTTGGAGGGTCCCAAAGAGAAGCAATAACCTGTTATTAAACATTATTGATATGTGTTGATCATAGTCTAGGCAGCAGCAGGCCTAAAAACCATAAAAGTTTGCTATTTGAATGTACGGAAGTAAAGAGGCATGATCATGCACCATATGACATTTAGCAAACTGTGTCAGTTATGCTCCTTTAATCTGAAGAATTTATCTTAAGAAAAGTTCAAAGGATGAGGTCGATAAAAAAGCTCACAAAGACACCAGTTACTGTGTACATTCATAATGATTCCTGCCTGTTTTCCTTTAGCTAAGTAAATCTGTTTTATTGGAAGCTTGATTCTGAGATTATTTCTCAGTGACAAAAATCCTCAACCAAACAAAAAAACCTACCCAACCTCACCCATTTTCCTTAAAACAAAGGCATCATTTTGAGGTTCCTGTGAGACTGGAACCCATGTGATGCTTTTGTACCTCTCCCATCCTTCATGGAAATTACAGAGAAAAGGAGTTTTTTCTCCTTTATTGTATCTGCATATATTTTTTCAACATTAATTTGGAATGTTATTGTTAACTGCTGCAAAAGTTCCTTCTGTGATAACCTCTTATTTCCAGTTGCTTGTTTGTCTGAATTATAAGGGAGAAGTTTCTGTCTCCCATTACAAAATATGCTCAACCAGTATCAATAAAGCCTGCTAAAAAAACAGGGGAATTTTTAAGGTTGCATTGTGGATTTTAGCATCCATCTTCTGATTTACTGAGAAGGTAAATGATGTGCATGAAGCATATGGATGATGTACTGTTCTGAAAGATGCTGTGACTAGAAGTGCTGAAACACGAGATGCTGACTCAAAGGTGAATTTATATATATATCATTATATTTCTTTGGGTTTGTTCCAAATAACATTGGAATGGATTTTAAAAGCTGCTCTTTCTATCTGGAGGAAAGAACAAAAACGTTCAAAACCATCTTCAACTTGTTGCCTTTCTTTGGCATTGGCAAGTACTACTTTTTTTACAGTTAGAAATAGGAAACTTCATTGTCCTTTAATGTGTGTCATACAAAACTAATTTTGAAACTATTTCTATGCAGGAAAGTATCCAGCTTCCTCTCTGAATTGGCCCATGGGCTGCAGGAGAGGAGAAGCAGGTTCTGGTGATCCAGCCCTGCTAGACACACCACTGGAGAGCAATGGAAAGCCTCCGAAGGTAAACTTAGTGCTCCCTGGTTTTTTGTCAGCTGCACGAAGGCCTAGTCTCTCTGAATAATTTAGAGATATCTTAAGTTACTCTCATTACAAATGGCCTTGAAAAGGAAAACAAGTAGCGATTTGGTGGGGCCCAAAAATATCCTGGCTGTGTCCTGTACATGTCTCCATTCATTCCCTCTCTGCCAGCAGGGTAACAGAAGGCTCCCTTTGCATATTCATGCTCAACTTGTGTTCGGTAGCAGGCAGAGGTCTATTTTAGTACATCAGAGTAGATACACTGGTGTCCAGAGAAGGATAGACTCTTTTGAGGTCATACTACATTCATTGTATTAACCCTGTTTCCTTTTGGAAAATTTGCTTGGCTAAAGGTGGCTGCTCAGGTCCCACATCGTAGTCGTGCTTTGCATTTGTTTTGCTCAGCAGTGCCTTTAGCCCTCCCACTTTCCGTTGTGCTTTAATTATTCCCGTGGGGTTCATCCATTTTTGGACATATAAGTTGAACTAAAATAATTAAAGACTAGATGTTAAGGTTTTTTGTAGCTGTGGAAAATGAAGTGAGAAGTATTTCATAATGATAAATAATACCAAAATTGATATTATATAGTTACTCTTTCAAGGTGTAATTATGAGTTTATTGTGAATATCTTCAGTGCAGTCTCAATCAATTGTATGAGTTGTGCCACAAACATAAAACCATTTTCTTACGCGAGTTTAGAGGATTTTCTTTTAGATCTGTGCGTGAGACTTGATACAAATGCTGTGCTGGTGCCAAATGGATGGCTGAAGGTGTAGAGTGTGATTGAAGGAGACAGGCTGAGGTTTTGAGGATTGGCACTATCTAAAATGAAATTTTAATTCAGTCATACATTGTACTTATAACATTTCATGGCAATAGCTTCAAAATTAAACATATAACAATAAAAGCTTTCCATTAATAAAAGTCCATCAATCAAAAAAGTTGGTTTTGCTGTATTTCTCATCATCATAATCAGTTCTAAAAACGATTAAGGACTCAACCTGCTGATTTTTGAAAAGCCACCAGGATACCAAACACATTTATTGCATGAATGAATTGCCTGCAGCTTTTTGTGTTCTGCATGTTTGAAACAAACGAACACAGACTTTTTGTGTCAGGGTAAATTGATTTCCAGAGCATATATTTCAACCATTAGTACCTAAAGATGACCAAAACAAACTCCGTGTATGTAGAGATTAGTGCAATACAAATCTCCAGAAAAAGGTCTCTTTTGTAGGATAAATTGAGATACTGAAAACGAATACAGATTTTTAAGACATCCCCCCCAAATCAATACTGGAATATTATTTTGAGACTTATTTACTTCCTTCTCTCTGTAAAGCATTTACTAGAGATCTGGTAAGCCTGGGACAGTCTTGTCATTAATGTTGGCATCCATGATATGCTATCACAAAGTACTGATGCCAGTAGAGCAGAAGACAAAACAGCAAACAGCCTGTGGCCAATGCTGGAAAGCAGCCATCCATTAATGAATACACACACACACACACACATATATATATATGTGTGTGTACATACCTTCAATAACACCAAGAGAAGCAGCTGTGTTGGCTACACAGGTGATGGGAGCTCAGGCACAAATGCATTTGTAACACAGATAATGTAGATGTAAAGAAACAGGAAACTAAAAACCTCCCTCAGAAATTCTTTCGTAGGGTAATCCATCAGTTTACTGGAGCCAGCATGTCCTCAGGATCTCACCTCCACTGATTCTTTAGTGGATTAATGGTTCCTTTGTTTTTAACACACAATTCGGGTTGAAAATATAGGATAAGATCAAAAGGGCAAAATTTACAAAGAGAGGAATTCACTTGAAAACCTTTTATCTTGTACATAAATGGTACAATGCAGCTCTGGAGGAACACATTCTCTGTGTCTCTGGTTTGTGTTTTAGACTTCGTGAACTGTATTGTGCTTGTAAGCAATGCATAATTGATAGGATATAATACCGACCTGATAAATTCCTGGCAGTGTTTGTATACAGTTGGTAACTGAGATAAATTGACATAAACCAAGAGCTGGGAGGTAACAAGAGAATTGGTGCCTGCCCCAGTCACCCTGAGTCCCACAAAAGCCAGGAATTATATTTCCAAGTATTATCTCTGCACGTGTGGGAATGATTCAGTCACTCTGGCCAGCACCCTAATGGAAGAGGTTTCTAAAGGGACTTGTACATGAATACATAAAACAATACTATCAGGTCAAGTGGAAGATCGATTTCTAATTCAATACAAAGCTTTTATCTGAAATAAATACTTTAATTGCAATGTTAGGTGGCCTGCGGGGATCACATTGACAAATATGTTCCCTGTGTTACAAAGTGGCTTAAATCTGGGACAGTGCTTGCAACAAGTTAGGTATGTAAAGGAAAGCTTTTTGTAACAAAGTAAATGAAAGGAGGGTAAGATTGAGTTATGAGTAACTATATTATACCAAGGGATCTGAAATGATTCTTTTGGTTACTTGGAGTCCCTTAATTACAAGAAGGACTGTGTGGGGTAGCATAGCAGCGTGTAACTTCTGTTTTAATAAAAAAAGGTGGACTTCAGGTGTTTTCCGTGGGCGTTGTAATGCAAGTCCTTTACAATAGACTTCAGCTTAGGTTAGGAGAGCCATATGTCTCCTGGAAGACAGAAGATAATGCTGTTTCTTCAGAGACTGTCCTTTTGTTTGCAAGAACAGCTGCCTCGTGATTTGGCAGTGGCATTCTTTCCCACCTAAGTTGTGTCTCTCGCCTGTGCTTTCCAGGCTGCAGGAGCTCCTTTCTGAGTTATGAATATGCTGTGCGTAAAATGCTACAGAAAATGTGAAGAGTGGAAAACAGCGAAATGAGCAGGAGCAGGGCTGGAAGTGGATACCCAGGAGTTATAAGCAGAAAAAAGATTGCACATGAAGGACAAGAAGTTGAGGGAAGGATTTTTTTCCTGTCCCCAAAACAGTTTTCAGTGGCCATGGGGATAGAGACAGGGCACCACTTCTGTCTGGGAGCTAGAGAAAGAGGTTATTGAAAACGATTTCTGCTGTATGTGGTAAGCTGAATCTTAAAAGCATCAATTTAAGTGTTGTATAGCCTACTTGTGATGTATGGGTATGTTCCTAACATAATATTACAAACACTATTACCTTGTGTAGCAGAGTTAGCAATCAGAATCTCATTAGGGATGGCGTTTTACAAATGCTTCATGTTTCTTGGGCTTGTAGCCTTTGAGCACATTAGTGTTTTACTGGAAGTTTTCCATTAGGAAAATATTCACCATCCTAATTCTAATATAATTAAGTGCTTTACTTTGGAATTTTCATGGTCACTAATTAGGTTAATACTGATCATTTTAACAAAAACATAATTAATTTCCCATAGTAGTAAAATTAATTACACATTTGAAGCTAAATTGAATCAGTCAACAATGAGAATGAACAATGGCTGTTCTGATTTCACTGTCTCAAGGTTTCTGAAACCTTCGCTTATATAATAGACTATGTGTGTGTTTCCATAGCCATCCAATAGCAATAAACTAGAGGGTAAAGAAGAACAAGGGCTGACATTCCAGAAAATGTGAGGGAATCACTTAATCTTTTGGGGAGATGAAGGGAGAATTTGGGGTTACTTATATGCTTTTGTTTCTTCTTTGCTGAACAAAAATAAGTGACAGAGTCTGAAGAGCAAATCCACCTGACCTGCGCTCAGCAAGAGAGATCCTCTGTGTTTGGTGCCTTCCTCATACCATTTAGGAGAGAATGTTCCTTGAGCTGTCTTCTGCACACGTGGATGTGGTGTTGCCCTCTGCTTTTTTCCAGAGATAAAAGATAGTGGTGTGCCCTCTCCTGCAGCCTTGCTAATTGCCTGGCATCCAGTTTCTATGGCAGAGTTTGGGCCCTGGGTTGTTTTTATCGGTTATATCAGGCGGATATATATATCCTGTGGGTTCTCAGGCCAAAGAGGGCCAGCAAAACTAAGTATCATTGCTTCAGGACAGTTCCTATCCTGATGCTTTCTAATTCTTCAGCTTCCTTTCTTTCAAGGGAAAGAGGCAAGAACTCAAGAGCCAGAGCTTCCTTCCCCACCAGGAACTGGCATGAGAAAGCTTGAGAGACCCTTCTCTGGACGTAAGCCTCACCACGTAATTCTTCCCACTGGAGGTGGGGAAATAACTGCCTGGATTTAATAGAAAGTGTAATTAGGGTTAACCTTAATTTAAATAATTGTTCAGCTATTAAAATAGCTATTAGCATGCCCTATCATTTGCTATCAGAGAAATGCAAATATGTGTCACCGCATCAATTCATGAGAACATAGATTGGAAGCTGAAAATTGCTACTGTAGTTCCCACCCCAGAGATCCAGGAGGTTTTTGTTCTTACATGGCAAATCCCAACGTTTGCAATAGCCTCTCTAGTAGCAGCAGTAAGCTAAGGTGGGTGTGGGCAGAAATATAAAGGCGTTTTCATCCTCCTGCATTTGCAGAACAGATTTACCTTCAGTGATGCAAAATGGAATATGTCCAGAATCAAACCTCTGTACATTTTTACATAGTTTTATAGCAAAGATCCCATCCTGTTTCTATTAAAGATTCAACATTTTAATGAGCAATGGATGAACAAGATCTTTTGGCCTGGGCCCTAGGAGTGCACTACTGTCTATAAAATACATTTTGCTAAGAGTTACTGCAGTCAAACAGAGCATTATGTAATTCTTTGGCAAATGGGCTCCCCATGTAAGTACTTGGAAGTTATAAGTTTGTTAACTTTGTCTTCCCAAGCTGTAAAAGGGTCCCATAACAGCAATTTCTCTCAGCTTGCCAGGCACAGAAATTAACTCTAGAAAGCTATGTAACAGAAGATTGAAAAGAAAGCAGTATCTAAAGATGCATTATCCTGTTATGTGCATTACCTCCAAAAGAACTGAGTACCAGGTAAATAAAACCAGAATATTTTTTCTCCTTTTTAGACAAAAATAATGTAAGTTGTACTAGTTCTAAAGAACATCGATCTTAAGATAAAATTCAGGAGGTAGGTAGGTCTAATCCATGACTATTTTTACATGAAGCAGTCCTTGTTTTTGATAACACTGTCACCATGTATTGAGAGTATGGTTTGATCTGTCTTTTTAAAAATAATTTCTTTGAGTGTAGATTAAATTTCTTTCCTTGGCATTTATTCTTGTGCCACCAGTGTCAAAACAGAAATGGCAAGCATTGTGATAAAAGAAAAATCATTTCATTTCCCTGCAGCTTCTGTAATTGCCTTTGTGTCCCTTTTTTGAACCGCTGTTCTGTAACTCCTCAGTCCCTTCCTTGAACAGCAGCTCATTGTTCAGAACTTCTATGCCTACTATGGAAACAGGACCTTAAAACACAGTGGAAAAACTCAGATATCTCCAAATTGTGTGGTAGAAAAGAAACTGATTATTTCTCCACTCGTATTAATAGATTCAGTTCTCAGAGCTTAGTTCTGATCACTGCCCCGAGCACAAACGAGAGTGTTCAGCAGTTACGCTGTGTCGGTGATGAAGCCACCCCCGATCTTTTCCCAGGTTGGGAAAAATTAGCATAAGTACTCCATGCACACAGCTGCAGCCTTCAGCATGCAGGAGCTTCTGCAACAGCTTCCCTTCCCCAGGAGGGGATTTTGCCAGTGGAATGGCACTGGCATGGATTCATAAACCATACGCCTCCACTTGCTTCCCACGCACTCTTTTGTACTGTCACCATGGATCAGTGTAGAAGCACAGCTTCACAGGTCAAAGCCTGGTTAGACTTTGCTGAACATGCTTCCTAAGTGTTGTTCTCTCCCCGTCCCCAGAGAGCAGAATCTCTTTCTCTGGGCAAAATGTAAGCCAGATGGGATAATGCATCCGAAAGCTTGAAAGTCAGATCCTTTGAATTTTTTTGCTTTATGATCTTAATTTATGCACATATGAAAGTGAAGCGGGGCTTTTTTTCTTTCTCTCCTTGTCTCTTTAGTACCCAAAACATTAAAAAATAATCTTTTCCAATAACATTTAAAAATTGGTTTTAGAATCGAGAAAATTTGGAAAGATAAATCATGAAAAAATGTTCCAGTGAACAACTGTAAAACAAACCATGAACTTTAGTTTTCCTTTATGAGCTGTATAAGGAAACACCAAAAAAAAGTTTTGTTGTGACTTCAAAGGGACCACAAAAGTGGATTGGATTTAGATTTTGACTTGTTACAAATCCCAATACTGAACCGAGAAAGTAATACAGCCAATAGATACCAGAAATGTAAGCATTAATGAGTGAACTTAATTGAAATGATCTTTTACCCTAAGCAAGCTCTCACAAACGGCAAAAGGTTTGTCCAAACTTTACAACATGTTACTTTTAAAGCTGAGGCTAAAAATGGAAAATGTTTGGCAAATGTTTTAAATTTGACAGTCAATTGAAAACTAGATGATATAGGTAAAGTTGGGCAACCGAAATAAAGGTGTGCTGAAAGGCTCACCCCATTAGAGTTGCTAGTAAAAAGGCTGCATGGTCATTCACAGGCAGCAATGGCAAATATTTATTTCCTTTCCAGAAGCAGAGAGTTTTAGAGGGTTAGCAGTTAACTTTGATATTACAGCTCAGTGTATTTTTTAATACAATGAGACGTTTATCATTGGAGTCACTCAGGACTATTCTCTGCCTACTGAACATCAGCATGTAATTGCATACTCTCTGTTCAATCACCTATTGCTGCCCATTTGGGACACAGAGCAGTATATAATCTTTAAATATAAATGTCTGGTCATTAACTTGGAAGATAAATGATATCCATTTTTCTGATCTGGCTCATCTGATACCGCTGTAATATGCTGGCTTGGAACAGATGCAGACTTCTGGAAGACCAGTACACTTTGTGGCAAAGCCTGTGAGCGGGACATGTACAGCATGGAACTTATCCTGCATAAAGCCGGTTTATCTCCGCTCCTGTGGCCTTAATCATATCATATGGGTATATAATTCTGCTAAAATTCCCCAGTATAAATACCTGCAGACAAGGTATAATGCAGTTAAAGACTTTCAACTGTTGAAAGTGGAAAGCTATCCTTAAAATTCTGGAATCTTTTTTTATGTAAACAGGATGTTTTATCCATAGATCATAGTTGAAGCCTTGATCTCTAAGGTGTGCCCACAGATAGCTAATTACCAGCTGAAAGAAACTGAGATAGAGACATTCAATATCTTGCTCATGGTCAGACAGAAGATTAGTAGCAGCAGTGGGAACACCAAGTCTTATGACTCCAACCTTGTGCTCAGCGCAGCAGATCACAGTTGTCTTATCACTATATTTTCTGAAAGGTTGTTTTTTGGTGTTTTTTTTTTTCCTTCTAATCAGATGCTTGTAAATTAAGTTGCTGACTGTAATCAGAAATGTATTTATCACTGACTCTGGCTCACAACCAAGCACACTGTTATTTTTGAAACAGGACAGCATGTTCCTCTCATTCCAAGGAAAAGTTAATTGAGTCGCAGGATGCTATGTCGTGATTTTGTTGTGGCCATTTGTCCTCAATTGTGTCACTATTGCAAAAGACAATTAATTTCTTAATTCTCATTTGGTGCAACAGCATTGCCTCCAGTGAGCTGAAGTTTTAGTATGCTGACAAAATGAAGCAGGGTAATTTTATAAAGCTGGTGACAATGGGAAGAAATAATCCTAATAGGCATGTTTTATAAGTGAGGTAGGATGAGAAGAGAAAAATCCCTCACTGCTTTTATAGTTCAATAACTATCAGGTACCCTAGCTACATACTATACCAAGAATATTTTGTGGTTTGTAACCCATCACATTGTCAGAATGTAAGCTCTAAACTCTGTTGGCTGTGCATCACAGCAGCAAAAATCTTCCAGGTGAATGCTGGCTGTCTAGACTTGAGCAGGTTTGTCTCACCTAAGAGAACTGTGCTCTGTACCAAGGAAAGGTCTAGTAGGATTAGGCATTTGGATGGATTAAATGATGGCACTGGTCTGCTACACTGAATATGCTGGAGCTCTGTTTGTCAGTGTCTGATGGCAACGTTGAGTTAGAGTTTAGTGGCAGTGTTTCCATGCAACATCAGGCCCCATATGCCATCACCTCTTACAGCCTGCATAGTAGTTCATTTAATGTAAGTCTACGAATTTGTGTAAGTCCATTAATTCAGTTTGTTTACTAATTCACAGTTCATGAATTGTGAATCTTATCAACTTTAACAGCTAAATGACTAAGTACTTGCTTCAAACCATACTTTAGGCTAGAGACATGTAACAGAAATATCAGCACACTATTCATAAAAAAATTACTAACCCAAGGGAATTCAGCCACCAGAAAAACATTGCTGAACATGACATCTGTTTGAAAATAAATTCCCTAATGGCTTATGGAAGCAACTTTTCCACAGAGAGAATGAACAAAGCCAAATTGTTTTACAATGGTGTCATCTTCCAGGTTCTGAATTGCCTGCTATCAGTATCATTGTGTTATCTATACCCTGAAATACAATTTGTAATGTGTAACTTTACATCATTTAATTAGTGTAAGAAAAATCTACTCCACTGGATATTCATGGCTGGGCAAAGTGAACACAGTACACCTAGCCCACCCAATAAACACAGGGCCCTGCTCCAGGGAATACTGATCCTCAGCGTCGTAAAATGCTTGTAAGACATTTGTCACACCAAAATTGCCACTGGGTGGTACAGAAAAATCTGTACCATGTCCTTGAAACCTGTATAGTTCTCCAACACATTCCCATCAGACTTTTCACCCTTAACTACCTCTTGTACCTTCATAACCTGCCCAATGGCAAGCAACACCTACTGATGTATCAATAAATGCCACGAATACATGCTCTGATGGACTGTACGTAGCTCTTATATTATTTGAGACATTCTGAGAAAGAAAAAAAAATCATGGATACAGTAATGATATCATAGGACCACAGAAGCAGTTCATGAGACAAAAAAAAGAACCCAGGACCATGCACACTCTACAGACTGTGCCAACTGACCCCAGAGACACGGGATGGTCCCTGGTCCTGTTTTTATTGAGCAATGTGGTTACAGCTTCTATATTCACTGTTATTTACCTTTAAAATAAAGAAAACTTCATTTCCTTACCTTGCAATAGTATTGTGTGGATCGATACAATGAAGATGTAACCAAAGGAACTTGGTTTCTCTCTGACTAAAATGTTCTATTATGCAACGAGTGATTAATCTCATTAAATAACTTAAAGGAGGGCCAGATCCTGTCCTAAACTATAATGATATCATTCCAGTGAAGTACTTTCCTCTTTTGGAGAGTCACATAGGCTGCAGTTGGAAGAATATATGAAACACTGAGCCAAAGAACGACCTACCAAGGGCAAAAGTGCATGTAGAGGAGAGGGAAAGGAGCACCCAGATGATGACCATCAACAAGGACCAATGACTTTGGGAGAGTTGGCAAAGAAAATGGTGGTGGAGAATAGAGCTTTCACTTGGACTGAAAACATTTTTGGGAGCCAACAAGAACTGCCAAGGCAAAGTAATTGTGTAGATTGGGATCAGCAGTGGAGGTTCCAGACACGGCTAACATGTAGTTGGAAAGAATGAAAAATAAGTTTAATATTGGAAAGGGACAAAGAAGACAGGAAGTTAGCACCATTCTAGACAGCTGTTGCCTCACAGTTTTAACAATATTACAATGATAAATCTAGCTCAGTAACTTGGGATTTAGAATAAATACTTTTGAATTTTCGTGGTGGGATTGTGAATATTTTTCACATACATTTTGAATTTTCCATTACATTTTTTCCCAAAGGTACTTGTGTATCTACCTCTTTTGGAAAAGATGTGAACACTAGATGGTCATTTAATACATCTGAAATTAAACAGTTTTATTTTAATACATCTGCTTTTTGAAAAGCAGAGAAGTTAAGATACATCTTTTTGGGAAAAACATTCAGATAGCTGAAGTAAGTTTATGACTAAGCAAACTCACACCAAACAGAAACAGAGGTTTTAAAGCCATATGAGTAATACCTTATTGCCCCTTCATATGGTTCCCTACACTGCAAACACAACTCATCCTTCCCCTACCAAACCAATCTTTCTCTAGTGCCATCATGCCCTGGAGGAATCATGTTAACTTATCCGGTCTTCTAGGATAGAAGATATTTCTCCATGGACAACCTCCTCATTTAAATGTAAGTTTGCAGTATTCAAATCCTTTATTACCATGGGGTATCAGTAAGATCAGTAGGATAATTAAGGGAATTAAGGTGGTCAGACTGGAATATATATCACTTTATTTCTTCTAATGGAAGAAGCTGGGTCTTAGAGAAGGAGAAAGCAGGTTGATTGGCTTTAAAACAGTTTGTTTTATATACTTGAGTGGCAAACTAACCTCAATTTAGTTTGTTACCAAGTTTTCTTTTTTTTTTCTTAAGTAATTTCTGGCTCTGTGAAGTTCTCCATTTATAACTATTTGTATTTCAGAAATCTTTATGAAAGTTTCTGCTAAATAACAGCTAAATTCCAGACTGGAAGTTGGGCAATTTTCAAAATCACGTGCTTAAGCTAGCAAATATAAAATGGTTTTAATGAGCTAATTCAGCAGCTTTTTATTAATTACCATAAAAATGTAGATTAAGCCTGCTTACTTCATACAAATAATACTTTAATGTTGTGATTCTACAGCCCTTCTGCAGGATTCTTAATCTTGATGTAGTTGTATAAAAGAGCAACCTTGAAAAGAATCAGCACTATACTTCCAGTTTACATATAATTTGATTTTTTTCATGGAAGGAAGCCTTTTAATAAGGCAATAGAAATGTAAATAAAAAAATGTATTTAAACAGGTTCTTGCATTTAACAGTGATTTTAACAATTCTGCAGGTCTCATACATTTTTAGTAAAAATTTTTCTTTAGATTCAGAAATGTCATTAATGCATCAATAGAATATTTGTGGTGCCATCAGAATGAATGACATATTCTGGTAGTTATTTTAAAAGTAAGAACAGAACGTATGTTCAGAAACAGCATTAAGAAAAGCTCTGCTAAGTCCAAAAATCAGAGTAGATCATATGCTGCTGTATGACTTTGAAATATTTGAAATAATTATAAGGCAGGCTAAAGGTTTTACCAGTAAAAAGAAGCATGAAATTAGATGGATGCAGCCTTTTGAACCCTTCTTACTTTTGAAAATATTTTTACAATACTGCTTCTGGGGACTAAGTTCAGTGGGAAAGGAAGTAACGAGTACTCCACAGGCTTGAGCTCTCAGCTGTGCAGGAACACATACAAAATGAGTCTCTGCAATTAGAGAGAAATGAAATGTAGATTATATACTTAGCAGAAGCGTCCCAGCAGGAATGGTTAAGGAAACCATTTCGTTCCAGAGAGACCCTAAGACGTCTGGCTGCAGCTACAGCCTTATCCCGTTGCTAAGGGTACAGTGTTTGTCGAGCACTTTCTTTTGTTGCTAGACACTGTGGCCCTTCTCTACAGAGATCAGTTTCGCCTCCTTTGCATGCAGAGCAGCTACACAAAAGTACTCAGTGCAATCCAGGAGTGGCGGCTTGAGCGAACCAGGTTAGAGGTGGGAGGGCAGAGAAGCAAAGCACAGAATCAGAGAGTGCACTAAAGGCAATTAGAGGGAGATGAAGAGTGAGAGCGAAGGAAGCTGTTTCATGGCAACAGCAGTGACTTTGTCAAGGTTAGCCAAGAACAGCACCTGTGGGTAGGTTTGGCATGGGCTAGTCAATAAACCAGGACTGGCAACCATGCTGTGGGTAACTAACACTGTAAACCACCTTGTGAATCTCTTATCACTTCCCTTTCCTTGGTAGCACGATTAACTCCCTGTGCTGACACCACCACCTATGCAGGCACCACTTTTCCAAGCTGTCTGGGCCACAGGGAAGAGAATCTCTCCCACTCTCAGATTCTCAGTGCCAGTTGGTAAGCAACCAGCTTTAAGAACACCCTGACAGAAAAACTTCTGTACTGTTCAAGCAATCAGAGATTTAAATGTTTTAATAACCAACACTGTGACAGCTTTAACTCTGCCTCTATATGTGCTGTGGTATTACAGCTTGTTGCAGCTCAGTCTCTGTTCACACCATTTGCAGCCTCTCTCTCTATCAGATGAGGTTGTGACAGCAAGGTCATTCATTTTATGCTGGCATGAACCAGACCAATAGGCTCTGTTAGCATCCAGGACCTTGTTCTTTCCAAAAATAGACCTTCAGGAGAACTGGATCATATCTTTCAATCCCCTTTTAATATTTTAAGTATGAATAATGGAGATTGAATTTGATTTTGTTCCATGGTATTGGCTTTGATAGCTTTTTGATGAAGAAGATTTCTTCCATTAAAAGAATAGGCGTGGCTTTCTAAACGACTGGCTGCTCATACTATGTATGTGCCTGTTTTCATATCACTCCTCTATACTATGGCTTCTCTAATTAGATGTTCACATAGCTCTTCTGTAAAAAAGCACAGTAATCCCCACCCATTTGTATGTTGAGATATTTGTATGCGATACCTGTCTTTGAAAGAGCACAGGGGTTTTTTGTTGTTAATTTGCATTAAAATGTATGCTTTGTTTTTTAAGTGTAGCTGAATGGTTCATTTTTCGTATTTTGCTGGAGTTGTGAAGGCCATTTGCTGGGCTTTGAGATTTGTAATGTGATTTCCCAAGAAAATTAGGCTTATGCTAACATGTTCTCTTTGTCAAATGATTCTACCTGGGAAAGCTGAGGGAAGCCTCAGCTTACGAACAGTTGGTCAAGTTAATCAAGATCCCAGAAATAATTAGGTACCTTTCAGTTCCATGGAAACTAACTTCTGTGTAGAGGAAAGAGAATGAAACTAGTGCCCTCATTGAAGAAAAGGTCAGGAGAATGAAGCAGTTATGACAATTCATCATCTGCACCTTTCATTTGGCAGCTTCTCAACTGTTCAAACAGGCTGTGCAAAGCTCTGGAATAACTGCAACATGTCCTGTTAGCACTGGGAATGTATCAGAGGATATCAAGGGGATAAGCTAGAGATGTCCTACTGGAGAGGGATAGAGATAAGTGGTACAGAACTACATCTGCGGGACACCCACTTCATTAGTTCAGCTTCTCATGGAAAAGCTGGCACGTCTGAAAGGATTGTGCATGAATTTGGCATACGACTTTTTGCCCAGTTTTAGTTTACCATTTCTGTAGTTTGTGTGGGCACATGTGCTCATTGATTGGCACATTTCTTTGGAATTGCATTTTTTAATAGTCCTAGCTGAGGTTTTTGTTTTGGAACACGGCAAGGCAACACGGTGGAATAATGTTAACTTTGGTTGCTTGAGCCAGTTAAGATTTCTACAAGTGCACCAGTAAGAGTCATTATGTTACTCACCCAGCTCCGAAGTTTGCATGCAACTTACGGCTAACTGAACATCCACCAGAATGATTAGGCATCAAAAATCACATTTTTGTTTATGTTTTCAATTTTTATTTCCATAGCAGATGCATTGCCCATGGATTAACAACGTGAATCTGAACAAAAATCTTTCCATTTTGATTTAGCTCATAGGACCTTTTCCAACGGTATCCCAGTTGGAAATCCAACCTTGTGGAGTCCCAAATTTGGCAGAAGGAAGGTGCTGCTGGAAACACTGTTTTCCAGTTTCTCAATCGCTTATTCATGAATAAGAAGTTACACACTGAGAGTATTATTTGGCCAAATCATTTGCTTCAAGAGTCAGGTTTATGATTCTTTTCCAAAAAGTGGAGACTTGAGTGTACCTGGTGTATCACTCTTACCGTAGCTCTGCAATTCCAGAGGGCTTAGGCTGTCTTCCCTAGCTTTCAAAAACTATGAGAAGCTAAGTAAGAGTCACAGGTTATTTATTTAGTGCCAAAAAACTTGATAATGCAAACCTTAATATTGAAAGGTCAGGTATTTAATGTCCTAATAAAGAACACTGTGCATGCGAAACTAATCTGATTGCAAATCTGATTGGCAGTGTTCACGAAATTGCTGCCAAAAATCCTTACGGGAAGTTGTAAACTGATATCCCAAATCAATTAGGACACAGCACTGTATTATAATCCTTAGCCATCTTTTCATCTGCTGGAGTAATAATATCTTTGGAGATCTTTCTTGAAGATGTTTCAGAGGTCGTGTTTTAACTTCAACATTATGGGTTAGAGTTTCTGAGTTTGTCTATTTGTCTCTTCACTTCAACATTGCTGCACCAGGTTTTTTTGCATTCCTATAAATAATCTGCAAGGAGAGAACACCCTGGAGCTTTACATCATAGTGCTTCTTGCTGGGACTTTTTTAAGGCTCCTGGTCAAAACCCCAGAATTTCAGTTTTGTGGGAGTTTTGATCCCTTTTTAAAATATCTGTTTTCTTTCCAGATTGAAATACAACCAGGGAGAAATACACAGGGAGGTGTGGCTGCACACACACAGTTTTGGAATGACCCATTAAGTGAAATTTCAACAAAAGACTGAGTTTTCTAACTGGAAGATTTTATATTGATAAAATCAAGATGCTTCATTTTAATGTCATTATATTGTTAAAATATAATATGAAGGAAAAAGTCTTGAGATTGCATTTTCTGAAATGCAAGACCTTGGATATTTCACCCCCTTCCCCAATGGCATTTCAGTGAAATCACTGTGTTTCTGCAGAGTACCTACAGCTGAATGAAATGGCAACATTCCACTGGAAAATTTACATCCAGCTGTTGGAAATTTCCCTCCACTGTATGTTCAATCGTGAACTCACTTCGTTCACATCATGACAATTACAGATAGCTTATCTGTCTGGCATCTTAATTAGCAGATTGCTAATCTAGGGCTTCAACCTTTCTGGTTACTGATAGTCTGTATTTTCTAACCCTTTAGTTAGTCTTTTAATTCATACATGATATGGTTTTCATATATTCTAAGTTTTCATGGAGCACAGACTCTTAAATTATATCTGGTTTAATACTAAGATTATGGCTAAAATGGAAGAGAAAATCCAAAAAGGTTTGGCAAGGATCATACCTTAAATGGATCTTTAATTTATTTCTCCTCCTAGGGCACTCATGCCAAAGTTTCCAGCAGCTTTTGGTTTTAATTGCCAAAGAGGCTTCACATCAGTGCAGTGGGGGAAGTTTCTTCTGTGTAGGTAGTTTGTTGAAAAGTTTAGGGCTTATGGGATTAAATTTATCCTGTATCTGTCAGATAGTTGTATTGCTGTCAGCAAACCTGTTGTCACAATAGGTTCTTCCCTTTGACAGGGAACTCTAGATAACCTGTAAATTGTTTGTACATGATAGATTTATCACCTTTACTTAAGGTCTGGAGTTGAGCTGTAGTCATGTTTGTGCACAGCTGTACTATTCTGCAAAGGGCATACTCGTGGGATCACATGTAAATGCTTCCAGCAGAATGAATTGCCCACTGGATTCAGAAGAAAGCTTCTGACACATCCAAACTGACCAGCTGTGCTCCTTTCCTTTTGTGCAGGGAATGGATGAAGCTACGGCTTACACAGTCTCAATTACAGCATAGGAACAAAACTAAAATAGTTGAATTTTGGAAGTTTGTTCAAGATTTATCCCTCCTGGTAACACTGAAAAAAATGAGACTGTTATGATGGTGGGCAGGAGTATCTGCTGTTCGAATAAAGCTTAGAAATTTTAAACATGTACTTGTGAAACTTAAGCACAAATAGAACAGATTTGATTCAGCATAGCTCCAAAAAGTCGTGTTTTGGTTCCTTACACATACTTTTCACACCATCTCTTTGTTGATGTGGAATCATGTTTGTCCTGAAACTGTTTTTCCAAACTGAGCTTTCATTACTTTTGTGGAAATTATGTGTTTCTTTTGTTTTGAAAACCAAACCCCTGGACCAAGAGTTACAATCATACTGCCTCTACTTCACAGACATAGGTTCATTTCTCACCCTCAGAACGAGTTTGTCCAATGACATGAACTTCTGCATCCCATTATGGTAATTGCATACATGAATCATGGAATCGTGATGACATGTGAGGCTCTCCAAAAATTTTGGTTGACTTTTTAAACATCTCAAAAACTATGTGCTGGATTCTGTATGGGTGGATGTCTGTGCCCTGGAAAGATTTGATGACATATGACTGGTAGCTCCTTCATACTGGAGATGCTGCCAAAAGCAGGGGGAGAAATAAAAAACAGAGCAGAGAAGAATAATAACTCTAACCATGTACTTGATCCCACAGGAATCTTCATCCCTGTACTCAATACAGTAATATCATCAGAAAGATGGCCATCAACACAAATTGTACCAAAAGCTTCGGGGCTGGAACACTTTCCAGGAGCAAGAGAGCTGCGGAAAAGGCATGGAAGGAAGAGGAAGAACAGCAAATCATCGGGGTATTTGAGGTAAATGTCAGTGCTGGTACAGAGAAATGTATATGCCATTAAGCTCTGCTGACATTTGCTCTTTTAAGATCTTTTTTACAGTTGGTTCTGGTATGGACATATGTCTGTCATTCGGGACTTGTGTTTCTCAAGACGGCCATTTTGCTCAGGCTGACTGTGCTTTTAAATGCCTCACTTTTAAGTTTTTTTTCCTGAGGTGAAGAACAAATTTGAAAAAACACATTGATTTTTCTATATGACAAAAGATTTCTGAAGGCTGTGAGGCTGAAGGGGATTAATGCTTCCAGGATTTGAACGGTGACTAAACATTTGGCAGAAAGATGATACTGGTGCGAAAGGTATTCCTCCTTACTATCTTGTGAAAATTTTCCTATGTTTGGCCAGTCTACACATGTATGAAAAACCCATTTGCATGTAGTAATGTGTTTCTTTATAGATCCAAATGCTAGCAGGACTTTCTGTCACAGTAACAGAGTTTTATGTACATCCTACATCCTGTAAAATATTACAATATAAAATCCATAATACAAGCGATCTGCTCGGCTGTTTTCTCTCTTAGTTGCAGGAGCCATGCATGGTTTGCCTCAGATGTCCTTCTGGATCCTTGTGGTAAATGCTGCAGGGCCTTGCAAAACCCTGTCCTCTTTGCTCACTGTGATGATCCTTTTGCCGCTTCTGGCAGGCAAGGAAGAGAATGTAGAAGAAGGATGTCCTGGATGGGATAACAACTGCAGAACTCCAGGGAAAGAGAGGCTGGTATAAGTGCAAGAGAGCTGAGGAAAAGGCATGGAAGGGAGAGGAAGAACCTGTGGCAGGTGGGACAGAGGAAGGAGTAGCAAAAGAGTTTCCAACACCTCTTCGCCTACTCCAACAGGTCCACAGCCTTCTTACGTTGGTAGCCCCAGAGCTGCATGTGGTATTCTAGATGTGTTCTCATGAGCGTGGAATAGAGGGGGAGAATCCACTCCCTTTGAGTTTATCTCCAAAAGATAGTTTCGGCACAGTATTTTAAAAGAAAGGGAAAAGAATCCTGGAATAGACAATCTGCAGAGGCAGTACTAGAGTTGCCACAAGTCGTTTTGTGCAATTATGGATGTGATTAGTTAATTTAATGAAACAAGGTGGTTTTATCATAACCTGCGAGTGGTTGAGGTCACTTTGCTCAGCCTGGAGGAGACGGAGAGGAGACCTCATTGCAGTCTACAATTCCCTTGTGATGGGAAGAGGAGGGGCAGGCACTGGTGCCCTGTGGTGCCCAGTGACAGGACTCGAGGGAGTGGCCTGAAGCTGTGTCAGGGCAGGTTTGGGTTGGATATCAGGAAAAGGTTCTTCACCCAGAGGGTGGTTGGGTACTGGCACAGGCTCCCCAGGGCAGTGGTCACAGCACGAAGTCTGGGAGAGCTCAAGGAGGATTTGGACAACGCTCTCAGGCACGTGGTTTGACTCTTGGTGTGTCTTGTGCAGGGCCAGGACTTGGACTCGATGATCCTTTTGGGTTCCTTCCAACTCAAGGTATTCTGTGATTCTGTGAAGCGCGGCTTTGCTGACACTTCGTGCCCTCAGAGCTTTGGGTTTTATTTCAGCCACTCGCTTTGGGAAGGAAACCCGGGAAGCAGACCCGTGGAAAGCGGCGGAACTCCCCTCGGCGGGCAGCCTTTGCCCCCGGG
>VZTE01004431.1:52451-151881 GCA_013397775.1 Eulacestoma nigropectus
GGGGAGAGGTGAGTGTGGTGCTCTCTCCTCCGGCCTCCGTGCCCAGGAGCCGGGCGGGGTAAATAAATCCCTAGCACAGTGGCCGGCATCCTTCCTCCTCCTCCACCTCCTCCTCCTCCGCCGCCGCCTGCCCCGGGGATGCCGGGCGTGCGCCCGTGGGCGCCACGGAGGGGACCCGAGGAGGACGGAGCCATCCATCCTCCCGTGCCGTGAGCCGCCCTTACTCCGGCGGGGAGGCGGGGGCNNNGGGCGGGCGGCGCAGCCCCCCGGGCCGGGCTCTGCCGCCCCTGCCCGCCGCCGGGTCCCGGACCGCCGGGGCCCCCCGCACCCGGGCCGGGAGTGCCGGTGCCGGAGGTGCGCAGCCCTGTCCACCCTCCCCGCGGGGACTTTGCCAACTGCTCTAAAACTCCTTGTCACTCTCCTGGCCCCGGAGTCTCTGAAAACTGAGTCCCCAGGCGAGGGATGCTCCCTGCTCTCCGCCGGTTGCTGGGAGCTAACAGGCTGCACGGGAGCTGCTGTCCGCAGATCTTTCTAGTCATCACTTAGAAACAACAACAACAAAGGAGCGAGATGTACTAGACACTTGTTGGGTTTGTTTGGAGATGCTCATCTTCCAAGGCAGGGCTTCTGAGCTTTGCTTTGAAACCTCTCCTTTCGACTCTGAGAGTAATTTTACACCTCTTTAGAAATCCTTTAAAAAAAACCAAACAGAACTTTATTTCTAGCCAGACAAGGACCTAAGGTATGCAGCTTGCTCGGCCGAGGTGTTTCTTTCTGAAAACATCTGTTGTTATAACTTAAAGGATTTAGGAAAACAGTGTGTGTGTGTGTGGGAAACAAACTGTTCTGGTTTGCTTCGCATGTGGGATGCTTCTCTGCTGTCAGTTTCCCTGGATTAGTAATTCAGGCCTCTGTAAGGAGAAGTTGCACTGCTCAAGCAAAGCTGCCTGTTCACCCTGTCTTGGAAGCTGTGCACACCAGGAGTCTGAGCTGGCCAGCTTTGTGTTGGCTGGGTTCTTTTCTGCTGAGAAGTCCTCTTAATATTATCAAGAAGATAGCACAAAAATTCTGCTAGGGCTGGACATTTTACATAACTCAAGCTCAGAAAAAAAAAAATTATCCTTCAAAATCTGTCTCTGTTTTCATTTTAGGTAGCATTATCCTAGAAATCTGTGAGGATCTGTTAGATCTAAAAATATTCACAGTATGTGAAATTCGTGTGTAATATTTTCAGAGGATTTAGGGTATTACTTCTTAAAAGTTAAAGCAAATAGTCATGGATGAATAAAGCAATCTAGCCTTTGAAAAGAATGCAGCACTTCTCGTTATGGCCAGACTTCAGAAATAGCTCAACTGTCTTGTAGGTGCTTATGTGAAATATCCAAAAGGGGACTTAAGCTCTTGAGAAAATTTGGTGCATAGTTTACATTTAAATGTGAGGTGGGGTTAAAAAAAATTCCAATCATGAAAGTGGTCTGCTAGGTTTTGATTTAGGACTCTTCCTGAAGACAGCAAATGCAATGTATTTTTCCGCTGTAGCCTGTAGCAGGCATGCCTCCTCCTCTTTGTTTTCAACTGACTAGCTGATTGCTGTAGAGTTGTTGGTAGGTGTTACAATTTTTATTCCTTATCTTGATGATCTCTCAAGATAAGGAGATCCTGTTTGTGCAGCGGTACCTTACCTTGACTGTGCTTTTTAGCAGTACTGTATTCTGGCCAGCAATGTTTAAAAATATGAGTTTGATTGGGTTGAATATTAGCTCTTGAAGGCAGCATCAAACCATGGGATTTCTAGTCTAAACTGTCAAAATACAGAATTTGCATTGTGTCAAACTAAATTTGTAAATGTATTTAAGTAAACAGAGAAAATATTTTGCTCTGTTTTAAGGACACACATTTGGCCAGATTTTTAATTTTTTTTTTCTTTTTTTTCTGTTGAGGCAGAGAAAATAAGCAAGACTGAGAACTTCCCTTTGAAGAATAAATATAAAATAGTTCAAAACTCCTTCAAGGCAGAACATAGATGTGAAGAGTACATAAGACTAAAAAGAGATCAAATTAATATAGATTTTGTTAGCTGCTTTTGGCTGTTTTAAAAAATCTGGAAGTACCGTTTCCAGTGTCACTTTGTCAGCATACCAGCCTCCAGTGGTTCTAACACTAAACCCCAAAGTTTTTGTAAAAGTGAGGCTTTTTGTATCAAGTGTTACAGAGAACCAGGGTGCCACTGACCATGGCCGGTGACCCTTTTGGCCCATGTCAATGCTTTGTTATGCTCACTGACAGACGTTTAAAACACAAGTATTCTTCACGTGACCAGGTTCAAAGCCCTGATCTAGTGATTGCAGGAACTGTTACATCTTTTTCTTTAGAAAGTTTGTGTCATGTTAAAACATGTTCCATTTGTATATCTTTATGAAGACACCAAGTTACAGTTTGCATAGGTCAGGCAATCTCAGATTTGTGAGGAAATGAGAGCAACTCTATTGGAAAAGTTCTGGCTTCAATGAGTTTAAAGAATTGTATTTGCAGTTCTTATTTCTGTATAGTTATCTTCCAAAACACAGTTAGTATTTACCAGGAGCTCTGTTTTATGGTGCAAGGTTATTTATTGCTTAATATTTCCACTTTTCCATAGGGGAGGATTAATACGGAGAGTATTAGAATGGGGAGCTGTCAAATATGGTAGAGTGTAAGGCCAAACTGAAAGCAGTAGTAAAACCAGGCTGGTGGGCAGTCTGAGATTAAAATCCTCCCATCTACTGGTGCCCAAGCCTGGGGTCTTGTGGCAGTTTGCTGGGAATGGGGAAGAAATCTGAGAAGTGACTTCTGAGAATCCTTCAGCACCATGGTGGTAATGTTCCTCATGGCAGCATTAACTTGATTTCTCTGTGCTACTTCTCCTCTTTTGAACAATAGCAAAACTTTGGAGGAGAGAGGAGAGGTCTGTTGAATTGAGGTCTGGGTGAGGGGCTAGCAATGGAAACCACGTTGCATTGCATGGAAGGGGGCAAAGAAATGTTAGAGGTCACAGATGGAATGTTTTATAACCTAGGCAGAATTGTGTGTCTTGTATATCCATGGATCTACTTTTACCAGATTTTTGGGCAGCACTTGAACATGCTGTAATCTAGCACAGGCTATACAAGTTTACATTTCTCAAGGAGGGGAATACATCTGGAGATGAACCTTTTCGGACTGAGCTGAATCTTTTTGATTTTAAACTCTTTCATATGGTTTTCATTGTGAGTTTAGTGCTAAGAAATGAGAAGTAGTATTAAAGAGAGTAATGGGCTATAGAGATAAAAGGAATCTAGTAGATATGAAAAATTACAGTGTGGTGTTGTTGTCTAATAAGTTTTTGCGAGAGTAATGAGACTAATGAACATGGCTTCCCCTATTTTCCCCCCATGTTCCTATCAGTTTAACACTTTTCCTTCCTGATGTAGAGGTCAAGGTCTTTGCCAAGTACGTACCTTTTTGATCATTTTGTTCCTGAGTGTCTCTGAAGTGTCCTGATCTCTCTGAGGTTTCTCAGAAGATTGTTCCCTTCTTTTTCCCCATCTTCCAGCTGTTTGGTTTGGAGCAGGCAGCTGCACCTGTGTGTGCTGTGCAGGGGGTTATTGGCTGGTGGGCTGTCCTTGTGTTTGGTGGGGGCTGTGTTTGTGTTTTATTTGATTGCTGATTTTTATGAAATGTTAAATTAGGCTCTTAAAACTTTCTGACAGTTTTGTCTTAAATTAGCCAGAGAATTTGTAAACAATACAAGGATGAGGCAGGAAATGAACTGTTTAATTATATAATCCTCATTTCCTTGGGAAACAAAGACAAAAATTATGGAATGAACCTACTTTTTGTTTATGGATACAAAGAGAGTATTTAGAACACTGCTTCATATAGGTCACATGAAAACTATGCCTAGTTGCAAATTTCCAGAATCTAGAAAAGGAAACAACAGAGCAATGAGCTGCTTACAGAGCTTAAGTAGGAGTATCATGTGTAGCTTGTAGGTTGAATCTGGCCTGCAGAACAGCTTTATCTTGACTTCCCAGTTACCTGGGCTGTTCAGGTGTCACTGCAGTGTGTACTGGAAGGGTGTAAGGTGACATGGAGATCTTCAAGTTAGTGCTGACCTGAAATGACAGTAGTGCTTCTGAATCCAAGCTGGTGCAGCCGGGGCAGGGGTTGAGCAGCAGCATCAGTATTTAATGAAGCCTAAATATAAGACATATTTTTGACTAGGCCCACTTTTAAACACATTTGCCAAATGTGTGGTGGATCACATGTCAAGGTATCAAATTGGATCAGCCACACAGAGTTGGTTTAATGCTGTCTTATGCTTATTCAGTGTCTGTAGTGGAAACTATCCAGTGAGTGTTGCATGGTATTGTCATTGTGAGGATGATTTCCTGCGTTACTTGCTGATGACAGTGAAACCTTGTGCCACAGGCAAAATCACCAGTTTCTGGGTTGGATTTGTCTTGCACCATCATCTCTGTAGTGTTGAATCTATTGAAATGAAGAAAGCTGGTAGGTCTCATATCTTTTAGATAACAAAGAGGGCTACCTTTTTTAAAAAACCCCACCTAACCTCTAATGTTTTACAGACTTCTTTTTGACAAGTCCCCCGTGGGCTGAGATGAAGCTATCATACTTAATATAAGAACAGTTGATGTGTTCAGAGTGAAATTTTTCTTGAATTCTCTTAATTTTTAATGCTGAGCACTTCTGCAAATTGGAATTCTTGGCGTTCGAGATGGGCATGCAGGAAAGCAAACACACGGTCGCTACCTGATTAAAAATATTGGCTTATATTGCTATCAAAATACAGGGAACCTCTAAGAAAGGAAAGAGTTTTGCTGTCTTCCAGAGAACTTTCAACTGTTTTAACCATTAGGTCTTATTTTCTCTTCCACCTAATTCAGTTATACCTCTTCCAGCTTTTGTAGTGAATGATGCAAGGGATTCACAGCTGATACTCTCAAACGTTTTCCTGAATATTGTCAGGTTTTGAACTGCATAAGGCCAAAGGCCCATGTTGCATGTAAAATTTGATGTGGATTTCAAGTCAGCAATTGATCATTGAACCTCCTAATTTTTGTGCATTTCACTCTTGGAGATGGGAGATATTTCCCGATTTCTGTGTAAATCTGTTTGTAGAGTAAGAAGGGGAAATTTTGGGAGGATTTTGAAAGTTAATTCTAAGACAGCAAATGAGTGTTGAGTTTGTGAACTAATAGGTCCCATTCTGCAGAGGAGAATAATCTTTGATGTGAAAAGGGGTAAATTCAGTATGACTGACACATCTTACAGGTACTTTTGTTCTGTAGGCTAAAATAAGCGTTTTTCCTGCTAAGTGGAATCTTTTGCAATACAAATTCTTGGTAGTACTTTCCTTTTGTATCACAAGCTTAGTGCATTATCTGAAATATTTGATACTATTCCTATGAGTATATTATTCTCCATAGATCATAGAGTCATTTTAAAAGAAGAAATGTTTCTCAGCTTACCTTCTCTTGTGAAACTTTGCTCTAGAGTAGTGATTAGTGGTGTTAATTAAAAACTGTAGGAATTTGCTAAAAGTCATATTAATTTTTCATCCTTTTTTGTTGTCAGCTTTTGCTGTTGACATCTTTTTTTATTTCTTGAACATATGGTAGCATTGTACATTGCTTGGCAATGTATGTTTAATCTTTTTGTCATTTTCAGTGAAGTTCTTTTTGTAGCTGCTGGTTTTCTTTCTATTTTTAGTAAAAAAAAATTATAGGTTTTAGGTCAGATTTGAACCATTTATACTGGATGTTTCCATTGCTAGTTATATCTACTGTATTTCTTCATTTCCACCAGTAAGACTTAACTGAAGAACAAGGTGAAATAACTTACTAATATTTTTTTAGTGCTATATTTCAGTTGTCGGAAGAGTAGGGAAAGAGAAGTTTCTGGTCATTCTGGATAGAAAGGAAGCAGAGATAATACTGTTTTCATGATGAGGGGAGAAGGTCCCAAATAACCTCTCTACTTTATGACTTAGCTTAGAAAATCCATCTCTTTTTGGCTACTTTCAGTCCATATAGATGTTTCCATTTATTCCAGTGTGGGTAGGATTGGGTGCAAAATTTGTTTGAGAAACAGAAATGGCTATGCTATTCTTGATCAATTGTCACTGCTGATTCATTGATCAGTGTCATTGGTTCAGTTGATTACAAATAGAATTAAAAAGAAATTATTTCCCATGAAAAAAACATTGTAATGTTTGTCACTACTTTTATAGTTGGATAACAAAACCCAAAATATTCTTAGGACAGGTAGATGACCTATCCTTAGGCTAACAAATTACTAGACAGGGATCTTTTCAAATGGTGCTAGCAAAGAAGACAGTCTTTACAGTAGGAGTTTGTATTATAAAATCAGAACATAGATTTCTGGCTTTTTCTCTTGAAAACTCCTGGTCTTGAACATGTCTGCTGCTAATTTAGTCTGATAGTTATTTCTCTTATTAGTGGGTTAGACAGTGAATAATTGTTCTATAGTCACCTGTTTATGTCCACCATCTGTTGTGGGGTTTTTTTCAGATCCAAGAGTCTTAGTCTATTAAGTCACTCCTCATATGGAAACCATTTGTGTTTAACCACTTTCATTGACTTTTTTTTGGTTTTTCTCTGTGTCTTCGGTGGTTCTATTTTATTCTTTGAGGTTGTGGGATCAAGAGGAGACCAAAACTGCACAAAATGTAAAAGATGTTGACATATAAATAAGTATATAAAATAGCAAATGTATTTTTTTATATTGCTGTCTCTTTCCTTATAAATTCAGATGTTGTTTGCTTTTTAGTTTGCTTTTTGACTGGTTCTAAGCATTCAACTTTAAACATTTCAGTTTTTACATATGCAGTATTATCTGTAGACTAAACTTGTAAAAAAGAACGCTAAAGGAATGCAGAGGTGATTTTACACCACGAGTGAGGATGGGCTAATTATTGTATGTAATCTTTTCAGGGAAAACACTTGTGGCAGCTGTAGAGTTGCTGTTGCGCCAAAGTCTTCAGCTTTGTTTATTTTCTATTACAGTTAGCTGTCTGATCATCTAAACCCAGATTCTTCCTTAAATTCAGTGCATGGTGTGAGGCAATTTTTCAAGTAGATTTGTTGGTATATGGGACCCAGAAGTCTTTCATTATAGTTGTCTTTTTAAATATATCTGTAGCATGTTGTATGAAACGCTTAGCATAAGAATGGGTTTCCTGAGTCTCTTGCATTCCTGGCAGAAGCAGTAGCGATTCCACATGCTTAGACATGGTAACATTAACATTGTGTTAGGCTTTATCACTTGTATCCTGTTTTATGTTTTTACACTGTAGCACCCTGTTCCTGCTACTCAACCTGCTCAGTGTTGTCGTTCTGCGCTGGAATGTCGTGGGTTTGCCAAGGGAAAAAATAGTTGTCTATTGTTGAATAAAATGTTAAGTAAACGTTTGTTGAATGTGGTCCAAACTTATGAAAATGCTAATTAAAAAGCAATTCTCAGCAGGAAAGTAATTTATCATGTAAAAAGTGCATCCGAAAAATTACACCCGCTGACAAAAGGCTTTTGTGATACAGTATAATGTTCTGCTGCAGCTATGAACATGGATTTGTTGCTGAACTGAAGAATAATGAATTTTATACACAGCAGCCTAAGTTGCATCATAGTTTTGGTGCTGGAACTGGGACTGTGTGCCATGTTTGTTGGTGGGATGGAATGTACCCTTGCTGAATTTATGGATAATGCCAGGGAGGGAGTAGTTAATAAGCTGGAGAGAAGGGCTGCTACCTGAGCGCTCAGCAAGCTCAGGGTGGGCTGAAGGAACCTCAGAAACTTCCACAAGGACGGGTGAAGTCCAAGCCCTGCGCTACCAGATGCAGGCAGGCTGGCCAGGAGCACCTCTGAACAAAAGCCCTGAGGATCCTGATGAACAGCAAGCTGAACACGGACCAGCCACGTGTCTTTGGCCTGTATCCAGCTGTGTTAATCCAGCATGAGGGGCTGACAAGCTGGAGAGACCTCAGCAGAGTGCCACTAAGCTGGGAGGGAACTTAGAGTACATGGCACATGAGGAGAGTCTTAGGAAATATATTTGTGTAGTGTGGGGAAACCTGACAGGCACTCTTGCAGCAGCCTTTCACTGTACGAGGGGGTCTGAGAGATGGAGATGGGTTCTTAAGCTGCCCAGTGAAAGCATGTGGGGCAGTGGGTGTGAGCTACATCAGGGGGAGTCCTGGCTGGCTGTAAGGTGGAAGTGCTCGCAGTGACAGGGGTGACACCTTCCCCCTGAGAACCACGGGTGCCCGGAGAGGTCTTGGAGTTGTGGTCATTGCAGAACGTGGTTGGTTGAGGCTCAGAGGAACTTTCTGTGAGGCTGGTCCTGGTCCTGCTCTGAAGTCTTTGAGAACACCGGATGTCATTCATTCCCAACCTAAATAACTCCATGGTAATGCCTGTGCTGAATTTCCTAGACATTGTTATCAGCATCTAGTGGTGAAGTTCCAGCTAAACTCTGAATGTACTAGGACTTCAAATTTTGAATTGTACTAGTTTAGAAAGACATATAAAATTTTCAGTTCGTACAAAATTCAGTATTCATCTTCTTTGATGTACATATTTTCATCTTTTTGCTGCCATAGTCATCTTGGCAAATAGAGACTTGGTATACAAAACTTTGGTCTTAAATTGAGAAAATTAAACTTCATCAGGTGTTTCAGCTGCCTCTGGAAAACATCTGGCCGTTCTGTTTGTGTTAAATGTTTGAATGACTTAGATTTTTAGGACCACTAGGTTCATTATTTTTCATTTTTCTTCCATTGTCTGATATTATGAAAAGCTCTGTGTACCCAAGTGGGTTTGTTTCTGTTCTCAGATTACATTTTGGACAGAGTATTATGTAGTTTCATATGCAAACTCACTTAAAACCTTAAAATCTTAAGTAGGAGATCATGTTCATAGTCAAGATGGAATGGAACTAATAATAATTTGTGTCTAAATCGAGCTTAAATTTTAATTAACCATAACATTATGGTGAACTAACACTATACTATGATAAATTACCTAAAAATAGTATTTAAAGAATAAAATTTAAATGTGTCATGCCACTGAACCGTTGGGATTTGTGGGCTAACCAACACAAACCCACTATTTTCAGACTGAAATGCTAAATTAATGGTCGGCATCTTGCTGTCATGCAAAATGTTTCCATATTTTCAGTTTGGTTTCTTTCAGTAACTAGTTTATTAAAAGCTGAGAGAATTCTTGGGAGGTGGGAAGATGGAAAAATTTGGGATTATTTGTTAATCCATGAATAAAAGCAAGGTGTGAATAATGTATTAGTTCCACAGTTCTGAGGACCACAGGGGAAAAGAAGAATCTGTCCAGGTCAATTGAGGATAAAATGTCATGTCTTTAATACATTGGTTAATTTAAAATATAAAAGATACATTCTTTAACTTTTATATCACTTGATGTATTTTTATTTAACAGTTGATTTCCATCCAAAAGCAGTTTGAAAAAAAAAGTAATTAATGAATCAACTATTAAAAGAAGAAATAATATTCTAGCGTTTTCTAGCAAAATGAGAAGGAATAAAATCCTGACTGAATGCCTGTTAAATGATATAAATTTATTTTATA
Source organism: Eulacestoma nigropectus (assembly GCA_013397775.1). Lineage (NCBI taxonomy): Eukaryota > Metazoa > Chordata > Aves > Passeriformes > Eulacestoma > Eulacestoma nigropectus. The sequence continues at coordinate 62,111 of VZTE01004431.1, forward strand.
GCCTTTTGGTCAATAAAAAGTAACATGTTGATTAATGTAAAAGCTTTATTTAGTGGAACACCATCTTATATGAGGTGCTAAATGTTTGAGTAAAGATCTCTTGCTTTAGAAAACAATAGGTAGCAATGCAGAATCCAAACCTAAAATTAGTATTTTGTGATACGATTGATTTCAAACTGGTTGATTTCACTGAGAGCAGTGAATAGAATTAAAATTTATTGCTGCTGTCTTCCCTCAGTCAGTTCTAGGTGAATCTTTATTTTTAACTGTCTGGCATCTGTGTAATAAAAATCCTTTTTTTTTTTTTTCTGTAATTTTTATTTTTTCTTTACTGCTGAATTTAAAACTAACTGGGGAAAAATTCTAGGAGAAGACTTTCAGTCACTCTTCTGGTTTATCTTTTGTACCCTGAAGATGATTGCAATGACTTTAAAGAAGATTGTAATCTTCCCCCTCTGTCTGGTTTTGGGGTTTGTTTGTTTGTTTGTTTTTTAATGCTTTGTTATTATAAAAGCGGATTATATTTTTAATTTAGTTTTTCTTATGTTTTCCTTCTGAAATGCTTTCTGAATGAAAATGATGTTGCCCAGCTTCTAGAATGCACTGAAAAGAGGGAATTATATTGCTATTACAACTGGCTTTTGTAAGGGTGATGACTCTACACAACTCCTGGGATCCTCAGACTCACTGATAACTTGATTTCCCATTCAGGAGTATATTTGAAACTTGTATTTTGTATTTCTGAGTATGTTGACATAGAATGAGGATTCTTTTTACTTTCACAGACATTTAATTTTTTTTAGAAGCGTTATGTTTTATTCCATTTATTTGATCCCTTTTATCCTTTCTCCCTCCAATATATGAATTTCCTACAGTTATTTCTTTAAAGTGTAAACTTAAATAGAAATACAAGTATTTTCTTAAAGCTTTACAATACCATCTGCTAATGTTACCAATTAAGAGTTTTAAGTATTGGTTTGATATCATTACATGCTGTATTGTAGGTCATAATTAATTTATTATGGAATGGAGGAGAGTAATAAGTGCTGTATAATGTATTTCCATATTTTTGAGATGGGAAGAGTTTTGTTACCTAAAGCTTGTTTTAGTGCCTTTTGAAGTGCCTTTAGTGCCTTTGGAGCCAAAGAGTGATTAATGCATACGAAATAGACGTTTTGTGAGGTTTTGGAACTCGGTTTTGTATTTTCATGAGATTGCAGAGAACTGGGTATGAAAACCCAGGCAGTTCCCCTCAGTTCTGTGTTCATATCCATGCACTCTATTGTTGTCAGTGGAAGAAGGCTGAGTGGGTTGGGGTGTACTTAAGAGAAGCCATAGCTTGATGTAATTTGGAATTTTAAGGTTCGATCATGGGGCATGTCATTCCAAAATATTTTTAGTTTAGGTGTTACGTGTTGGTGTTTTGTTTACAAGCTGTAATCCCAACATTAAAATGCTTTTTATTAAAATGTAGACAAAAATGTAGTATTTCTAGCCACTATTTTATTATTCTCGAATAAATATCTATCTAATAATAATAAATAATAAATAGCTAAAGTTCTATGCAGTTGGTTTTTTATATTTAAAAAATATCTAAAGGAGAAATTCTAGGCAAACCAAGCCTTTGTTAATAGGGTTTCTTTCTTTCTTTTTTTTTTTTTTTGTTTTGTTTTGTTTGTTTTTTTACCATGGTAGGTAATCATAGTATTATTTTGGCATTCTATTATATTGCAAATATTTTTGATATTTCGACAATTCTTCTGTAGATAGCATTCTATGGGGTAATTCCCTCCAAACAGGAAATTTTGTTTTATACTTGGGAAATATTAGTGTGGTTTCAGTTAAGGTTCTTGCTTTTGTAATTTTATCTGTATAAATTCAGTGTAAAGCTCTTCAAACTCTACCACCATTAGCAATATTAAGCCAAAGGTACATTTATTGTTTTCTCCAAAGGATTGAATGTATAATTTGAAAATTTGTTAAGTCAATCTTCTGCATTTTTATTAAATGATGGAGTTTTGGAACTTTTGTTTACACTGTTTGTAAACCTTATTAAGAAACAAAATACGTTTTATTTGTTACTGTTTTCTAATGATGTATTTCCGCACAGGTGGAGAACGAACTTGTGGTGTACATGAACTGATCTGCATTAGAAAAGGTAAGCAATGATTTGTGGAAGTGAACTCATTAGCTTGTGAATTGTCCTGGTGAGAAATCTCTTGCCCAGTGTTATGGTCTGACTTTTTGTGGATCTTAGTGTTGCATCTTTGTGTTGCAGAATCTTTTGATGCTAACGATGTCAATAGGAAAAAATAGTGAAATTATAAAATAAAATTGGATTTTTCATGAGAGGGAAAAACGTGCTCCTCCAATATTCACCAAGTTACATGGAATTTGTTAATGTTGTTCAGCTGTGATGGGTAACCACGAAAACTTTGATCTTTGCTTTATCCAGATGAGATATTTGTAGGATGATATGATTTTTAGTAGTAAGAGAAAGTTGTGAGGATGTTTTAAAAAAATGATGTAATGAACTGGCTATCTCTGCCTCTGATTTCAGGTGAGATCCTAATGACTCAAACTTCTTTGAAAACAGCTGTAACAATAGTGAGACAGCAACTGACAGAGCACAGAGCAGAGCTGTGCTCCAGAGAGGGCTGGTACAGCTGAAAGCTGAGCTACAGTGACTGAAGTTGGAGCTCGACAGAACAGCTCAGCTGATGTAAAGACTAGATACAGTTCTGTTTTCTGTCCCTTTTGGCAGCCCTATGCTCCTTCCTCCAGCATTGCTGTCGAATCCCTGTCTTCTCATCTGAAAGCTAATTAAAAAAAAATAGTTTATTCAAGGATTAGTTCCTTGAATTGAGTCTCGGTTAGGTCAGAAGAGTCTCAGAGCTTTCCAAAGGAAGGAGTAAGAAAGTGTGGTGGGAGAGGAGTAAGGCTGCAAGACTCTTTTGACAACAACTTGGTGCTGGACTGGCTTAATAGTATTGTCAAACCACGTCATACACTATGGGAAGAAATTTTGTTTGTTCTCTTAGTTTCCATTGCGTTCACTGAGGAATTTTGGTAAAATTGTTTGGGTTATTGAAAGATTTATTTAATACGGCCTAACCTCAGAATTAAGTCTACCAGTTAAGGTCAAAATAGCTCTATGGTCACAAGCCATCTTTTCCAAATATCTGTTAAAAGAATTATTGAGTGTTGTATGTGGTTTGACAGTACTGTGATTAAGAACATTTTTACGCTTTTCTAAACTGTGAATCATTTAGATCTTTTTTTTTATTCTTTCTCATTTTGGAGGGGAGGTGAATTTTTTCTTTTTATTGCTGTCTCTGTTTTTCCGTTGATGGATAAGTTGGTACATACAGTGCTCTGTAGTCCTTCTGTAATAGGTCCTGTTTATCTTTCTGAATTGTCAACTCATTGGAATTTCAGAAAGCCTTCTGATAAAGTTTCAAAAGCTGTTAATCTTGTTAATCCTTATTTATTTTAGGATGCTGTACTGATTTTAAGAAAAACAAATTTTCTGCATTTTTGGAGACAGTGCTGTATGGTTTGAATGTTAATTGCTGGGAAGTTAAATTGAAAAGATATTTTTGTTGTTTTTTATTTTTTAAGATTCTGTGTTATATTTGAGCATTGAATTTTATACTCTGTTAGCCATTGATACAATAAATTAAATAACAATAGCATGGAACCTGTGTTTTAGCATTGGTGGTTATAAATTAGCCTAAGGGTAAGTGTGATTAAAAGAGAAATATCCTCTTAGTGCCATTTATACTTGCATTATGTTGAGTTCCTTTTTAGCTCATGTGAGTGTCCATGTATATTCTAACCTTGTGTGTGTGTCCCTACGTTACTGACAAATTTCTCCTTGTAGCGCATGGATTTGATTCATTCTTGTCTGTCCTCACTCCCTATTCAATGTGTACCTTTAAAGCAGAAGATGCTTGCCATTGTACTGCAAATCTTCCAGTCATGTAGAATTTTAGTTACTTTATCTAAGACTTTACATCATCTGATACACATTCAAGATGCTTTTGTTGTCTGACCAAGGCCAGGCTCCTAAGGATACTTTATTTGCCAGTTGTCCAGCCCTGCTTGCTTGCCAGGGTAAGAGTGCAGACTCAAGATCTCTACTGGCATCCTCAGAATAGGAAGGCATTTCCAAGCTGAGAATTCCTGGCTGCCAGCAGTCTCGAGCTGGTCAAATCAGACCTTCCACCTTTGTCCTTAATGCCACTGAGTGCTCATGTCAAGCTTATATAGGATGGATTTTCCCATCTCTTGGCTGTGCCCTGGAAGCCAAGTCATTTTTTCGTCTGTGAGCTCATCGTAGAAGTTGAATGGACAGATTAAGTGTTCACATTGACACATGGGTAATTCCCTGTGGTCTTGTCTTGTGCTGGGTAAGGTTGCAGGGTGCCCTTCTCCTTTTTCTCTGGTGTCTGTGTGACTGTGGCACCAGGAGAGTACACTCCAGCACTCCTGGCATTCATCCACTCCCTCATTTTCATTGAATACTGGTGGTATTTGACAAAATGGTTCTCTATTTGCATTTTGTCTGAAAACCTCTCGTGCTTTCTGCCAGGGGATGGTGGGTAACTGTGACTGCCCTGTGACTGGAGTTGGAGTGCCTGTGTGGAACCTTTGAAAGAAACATTAGTAGTAAATAGCCTGCATTAAGTAACTGGAGTTCTTCCAGTGTACACTTGTGCTTTGCTTGTCTGTCCATCTTTCTTAGAGTCCTTCCAAATACATGGTTGTTGAGAAGCAACTAATAGGATAAACAGCAATGTTCCATCTTGTTTTTCCTCTGCTGAATAGGGAAAAGGAAAAAGTAAGCATGCAAGCAAGCAAGCTTGTGTTTTCTATGAATAATACATGGGAAAACTTTCCGGTTTCAAGTGATGGAATGTAATTACAATTTATGTGGGGATTATATGACTTGAAGGACACCTGTTGCTGGTGGTTAATTTTTCTTTCAAGTTACCAAAGTAACACATTGCTAAATTGTCTTTTTCTTGCCTGTCCTTTCATTTTTTGCTAGGAAAATAGGAAGCTGGGAGTATCAGATGACGATGTGTAAAGGGACCAGAAAGGTCTGCAAAGCTATGTGTGACAACATCATTTAGCTCAAATAACATAATGAAAACTTCTTAGCTGTAGTTGGAGGCATAGCTGTAAAAGCAAAACCTAAGCCTTAAAAAGCAAGTGTCTGCTCTAAGATTATGCAGCCGTAAAGATGAAAATAACTTGAAGCCTCACTTTCCCTGTTTTTTTAGGTTTTGTATTTCTCAGATTAGTTAAAACCATAGACTCAAAGGTTTGCAAGTACCAGTTATAATGTTCATTGAACAGCTGAGATTATGTCGGTTCTACTGGGAATATGATCCCAATACGTTATCGATACGGGACTCAGATTTGCTACCCAAAGATGTAGCATTGTCTGGCACAGGCCTCCTCCACAGTGTCACATTAATGTTGTTACAGTTTTGTAGTTGCCCAAGAGAGACTGTGATGGGTCCCCTTCTAGGCTGCACAAGAAGGATTGCGCTACTTTTATAGGGTTTTGTTATTTGGTTTCCTTTTAGCAGATTCATACATTTTTGAGAAGAATCTGCAGAGAGCTGATCAGGAGTGAGTAGACTGATAGGCTTTTCTGGAAAGGCTTTAAAACTAATTCTTATGTATTTTTAAAGAGGCTTCTTCTAAATGCATAAATATAGGGAGTGTGTGTCCTGAAAATGTGAGTATTTTGTGGCTGTTATATAACATCTAATAGCTACAAAATACTGAACAAGTCACTTCCCAGCTATCAAAAAGAACTTTAAATATGTATGATCAGCTATTAGGGAAGCACTGAAATTTGTGTCTGCTATGTTTAACAGACACAGTTAAGTAGTTGAACTCTCTGTGTGGTTTTATATTTACACATTGTTGAAATCTGGAAATTGGAAAAAAGGAAGAATAGATTCTTGCTTTTATTGTAAATGAACTTTTTGTTTACTTCTGTTATTTAATGCAAGCTGGTGCATACACACTTATTCAATGTCTGACAATACAAATTGAAGGCCTGGCGCAGGAAAGAAGAGTCCTGCTTAGTTTTTGACAGCAGAAGGTGACGAGTTTTTCTGAAACTACTCAGTTAGCAGTTTGCCCTTTTGCTGGATATCTTCCTTGTATCCAGCTGTTTTTGAGGGGGTCCAGAGATTTGTGTTAAGTTATTTTGGTTATTTGCTATGGACATAAAAGAACTCAGGGAACTTGAGATCAGACTTGAGACAAATATATCTTTTTTAGCTATAGAGTGCAGCTGCAAGTCTAACTTAGAATTAGCTGTTGTTAGATTTAGTAATGTTTTAATTAAGGCTGTTTCAGCTTTTGCTTGTACAAACAAGACAGATTTGTGATGAGTGTTTACGATATTGAGCTACAACTAAAGAAACTCCTCTTTAATATATTCTGCTATGTATTCACTGTGTGACATGTAAGTGACATTAAAGGAGAAAATATATGGCCATATTATTTTTAGGTCTCTTTCACCCAACATTTTTCACTTGTTTATTTTTGAAGTAGTGCAAAGCGATACTTCTAACTCAGCAGTGTGTTTATTTAATTCATGGAAATGTAGATTGAGTATCCGAGTAAGGGCTGAGTTGCACAGATGTTTAAAAATTATTTTTAAGCCCTTTTTTCTTTTGCAAGATGTTCTTTTCTTTCTATTGTTGTGGCAGTCTTGCAAACAAAGAAAATTATTCAGCAAACTGACTTTGTGACTAATAATGGAACAGAAGTGCTCTCTTTAATATGTAAAAGAGAAGTTGCAAAAAGACAATATCTTCATCTGATGATGAAAAATGTCACTGGTAATAATAATTTTGAGAAGATAAGAAGGTGTGAATTTTTGCTTTGTCAGAAGTATGTTTTAAGTAGAACTATTCCTCTTTAATGTTTTGGTCAACTATCCTTATCCATTTGCATGTGTCTGAATGTTAAGCTGCCAACTGCATTTAATCTAAATGGAAAAAAAGTAACATTTATTCATTAGTTTCATTTTACAGTAGAAACATTATTATGTTGAAAGTCAACGGCACCTGATGCTCAAGTTATCTTACACTATTTGTGATAGTCTACACTAAGTAACTGCCTCTGAAAAAGAAATAAAATAATTTTCCCCTTTCTCCCTGCTGTCATCCAGTTGGTAGAACTACTTGCTCTTCATCAAGAGAAGGGGGATGCCACAGATGGTAGCAAATTTCTTTGAATTAGGTAACCTCACATTAATGTAAAATATATGTTGTTTCTATGCTCATTTAGAGGTTCAGATTTGGGCAGTACAAAGTAAAGTGCACTTTCTCTTTTTACAAAGAGGAATAAAAACTCTTCATTAAGAAAGGATAAACAATTAAAGCTACTTTTATAATAATTGAAGAAAATAGTAATCAATACTTTTTTTTCAAGGCTTGAAAAAAAGTTGTATCCCATGAATACTAAACTTCATAGACTTGGGAGATATTTAGAAGTATTGGTACATGTTAAAAAAGAAGTAATAATGTTAATTTTAACACCACCAGAATATATACTGAATTTTGCACTCTGTTGGAAAAGCAATCTGTATATACACGTTTTGGGTTAGAGAAAATTCAGTACAAAGTAAATACAAAGCTTACTGATACCCATACAGAAAACAGAATATTATTTCAGTGTGTTCTCCTGTGTTTGGAGTCTTCTGGAAAGCAGCACTTAATTCCAACTATGGCAGTATCTTTTCTTCTGTGGCAAGTTTTGTGTAAGAACTTTGCTGTACCCAAACCCTGGCATTTCTTCACTCGAGTTCTCATGTTCATATAATCATTTTTACCACGCGGTACTTTGCTGTATATCCTGGTTAATTACTGCTGGGTTACATGGATTATCTCATGCTTTGTTGTTAATTGTAGTGTCTGATAGGGAAAAACGAGGTTTTAAAATATTTTTATTACATAGATTATTTTTCTTTCCCTGTAGTGGAGAGCTACTTTGTAATGGGTATGAACTTCTAAACCGCAAGTCTCTAGACCCCTGTGGGTCTTTAATACTTTTGCTTTGGGAGGATTATTTGAGAATACCATTAAAAAAATTATAATCACCGCTGTTCTCTTACCCACTGTGTGGATAATAGTCATGTAATATGCTATGTAATTGCAACAGATTATTGGGATTTGGAGGTAATCAAGATGATTCCATGATCAGTGTCTATTCCAAGTGGCAAATGTGATGCTTCCTTTGCTGTTTCTTTTCAGAGATTTCTGTTGTGAGATACTACTTAATCAGAGATGAATTCCATGTAAGAGAGAAAAGACATCGAGGGACTGGTAGATCAGCAGGGATGGCAGGCTGACAACTTTTTCAGTACATAAGGATTTAGGAATTAAAAGATTTCTGTCAAAAGTTTAAATCTCCATCTCAAACTATGGCTTCAGTTATTCCTAAATTCTTTCTTAGATCAGTAGTATTTTGGAGCCAAGGGTCCTCTTTTTCCTGTAATTAAATTTATCACCAAAAGACAGTTTCAGCATGGTATTTTAAAAGAAAGGGAAGAGAATCCTGGAAAAGACAATCTGTAGAGGCAGTACTAGAGCTGTCACAAGTATTTTTCTTCAGTTAATGTGTGATTAATTAATTTAATGAACAGAGCCAGTTTTATAATAAACTGTGAGTTAGAAGTGTCCGAGGTCACTTGTTCTGTTCAGCCTGGAGAAGAGGAGACTGAGGGGAAACCTCACTGCAGTTACAGCTTCCTTGTGAGGGGAAGAGGAAGGGCAGGCACTGATGGCTTCTCTGTGGTGCCCAGTGACAGAACCCAAGGGAATGGCCTGAAGCTGTGTCAGGGGAGGTTTGGGTTGGATATCAGGAAAAGGTTCTTCATCCAGAGGATGGTTGGGCACTGGCACAGGCTCCCCACGGAAGTGGTCACAGCACCAAGCCTGACAGAGCTCAAGTAGCATTTGGACATTAATGCTCTTCTTTGGGGCAGTGCTGTGCAGGGCTAAGAAATGGACTTTGATCCTTGTCTGTCCTTTTCAACTCAGGATATTCTATGATTCTAGAATTGTATTTTATGAAGTAAATGAGCTCTATTTGATGTAAATATTTAGTCAAGTAATTTAATTGATTGTAATAAAATAAATGGAATTTTAAAATTAAAATACATTCTAGAATTTCTTCATGTGTGTAAGAATTCCTGGAATCTAGATGTTAAAATGTATTTTTCTTATTAGCCCTTGTAATTAGATATTAAGAAAACAAAGGGAAAAAGAAGTTCTGTTTTGTCTCTGTAGCAGTGGATATTATCCCTCAACCAGGGTGAAGTGACATAAACTGAATGTTAAAAAAAATTGCTATTATTTCTGATAAATTTCCACTGGAATAGGAGTGACAGTGGAGTTAGACCAGTGTAGCTTTCATGATACACTAATTCCAGTAAACTTTTTATGTAAACAAACATTTATTTTTTGCTTAAGGTGACGCGTTTTAGAAATTAATCCAGAAGTGGCATCATGTACCACTTCAGGTAATATAAGTTTTGTGTTTTCCTCATTATTTCTTTGAAAGGTCTATTTAAAGGGCATTGTTATTCCAAATAGGAAGTTAAATAAGCACTTTCATCCTCGTTTCATTCAGTCAGTCTTGAAAAACTTCTGAGAGGTTCATGTTGCTAGAATCATTAATAATTTTCTTATTTAGGAAATAAAACGCTCTTTTCAGTTTTGCATTGAAATTGAATTGAGTTGTCATTTCAAGTTCACGCTCATTTGAAATTGTGTGTCACTCAGGGTTATATCCCGGATGTGGATATTTAAAATGTTGAAGTACCGGTAGCTCATGTTGCAGGGGCTTGTAATTTGCACTGGAGAGTGTGTAAACTTGCTGTACAACAAAGTGCAAGATGCAGGAGCAACAAACCCAGAGGAAGGAACATCGTAAGACTGGCAGAATAAAATGTATTTAGCATAGTATAGTAACTGATGTAGCCATGAGTAGTGGGCCAAGGGAAGAAGTTTATGCTGCACAAGGAAAGGTGAAATGCAAGTCTGAGTTGGAGGGGGCAGCATCTTTATACAGAAAAGTTTCAGTTGTAATGTAACATAAATGTAACTAAAAAATTAAAAGCATTGCTATATGAGATGTATGTTTTAAGTTGAGCTAAAAGACTTCCTGATGTTTGTTTTGGCAAATCGTAGAAGAAATAGGTAAATTAGTAGAAGGGAATTACATAGCTCCAGTGTTTTATATGGCAGATAGAAGAAATACTAAAAACAGGAATCGTTGGATATATGTTTGGAATTTTGTCTTTTGACATGTTCAATAAAATGTTAGAGTTCGTTGTCTGTCGCTGGTTTTAGCAGCAACATCAGCTAGTCAATTTTTGTGGTACAGTTGCTTTTGTTTTTTATATGGGAAAGCATTCTAATAGTAATGCTGCCGTATATAGTTCATGTTCAGGTAGCAGTGCAGGTAGTCTAGAATTTAATGTTTTAAGTCTTCTAAGGCAACAGTAGATAAACTATTACCCTCTGTAGGTGTAGCATTTTGTTTAGGTAAAAAATGTATTCACTTGTTGCTTGTTCAACTACTGCAGCAAACAGAAAGATACTAATTATGTACAAATTCACAAATTGCTGTGAAACGTTGTGTATTGAGTTTCCATTATCGGAGAAAAGCTGTTTAGAAAGAGCACAAAATCTTAGGTAGCCTTCAAGGTCAGTTACTCACTTTTGGAGAAGAGACAGTCCTATGTAATTAGCAAAAAAAAATTTACATGTAAATTGATGCATATGAAAGTACGGTCCCTACTCCTGTTGAGTAATCAGTCAGACCAAAGTATTTCACTTGTGAGCAGACGGAGGTGTAGAGGGATTCATTTGGTTTTTTCTGTTATGACATGAGCTGTCTGTGAGAAATAAATACATCCTGTTTGGAGATAAATAATTCAAGCATGGAAGAAGGCAATCAAGGCACAAATCTTGTTGTTTTGTTCAGTAACCTGCTCAGCTTTCTAAAAATATGTTAATTTCTTGTGCAATTGGCAAAGTTGGAAAGAAGTGACAAGCAGCAGTGAATGGCATTTGGATGAAAATGTTTTGAGCTGGACAGCACAGATTATTTTCATGGAATGTCAAGATGTAATGGTGTAAAAAATGAATAACAGTAAATCATTCTTCTTCAGGACTAAATACAAAACAACAGTCCTGTATATTTAAAAGAATTTAAAGGGCTAAAATATCTTAGATCAAGTTGTAAAAAAACCTCTAAAACCCAAGTTATAAATAAAAACAAGCTTACATCTTTAATTTCAAATGGTTTTTTGTGCTAGGATCCTAAAGGTAATTGGCATTTTTCAGATCATACCCCCTAGTTACTTAATTTGTGTACAGAAGAGATAGTATTGCATTTGTAAATGAATGATTGAAACATCACTAAGATAACTGTGTGGCTTTGTACATTACTAGCTAAGTGAGTAGTAGGATGTAGAGTGTGAAAGCTCAAAAAATAATTGACTGGATATTAAATACAGTTTGGGGCTAGATACATATTAAAATATTAAATGCTTTTAAATTTAAAATAAAAAATGTTTCATATTTTTTAAATGTCTGAGGATTTTTGTTGCTTTGGTGATATTTATTTGAAGATGCCATTATTATCTGAAGAGTTTGAAACATTTTTTGGAAATGAAAAATTTTTTCATAACAGGGAAATTATTATTTGAGAAAGAGGTGCTAATTTGATATTTAAGATGAAGAGATGGTAAGTTTCTGTGTTCTAATACTTTTGATTCTAGTGATGATAACAACAAAATGGAATTAAAGTGATGTTAATGTAATACTTTTGTAATGACTATGACTTTCTATGCCACTTCCATAGCCAGCAATTCAATTAGTCTTGGAAACTTTGTAGAAAGACATTTGTTCTTTTAGTATTTCTAAAACTGCCTTATATTATAATGAATTTCAAACATAAGTTCAGAATTTCATTGTTGTTTTTTTAAGAACTGAGAATAATTATGAAGTTTATACAAGTAGGACATTTGAACTTGAAGTATGACCTTGAGAAAATACTGCTTTTTCACTCCTTTCTGATAGTAGAAGAAACCACTGAGAACCTCTGAGAGTTTTTAAAATGCTTTCCATGGTACAGTTAATGCCCAGACAAATGAGAATTTGACAGTATGTTTTGAATCAAAATAATTCTGGTGGTGAATGTGGCATAGATGCATTTTTTGTGCAAAAAATAACTTTTTATTTTTTTCTGTCTATGAAGTATACCTGCTTGACACTTCAGCTGTGAGAAACTAACTGAAGGATTAATGTGATGTATAAAACCTGTATTCATAGATGGGAATCTGTACACATTTCATGTGGAAAATTGAAGTACATTTTTTTCCCCTGGCTTTATAATGGTAATACATTACAGGATTTCAGCTTGATAATTTACCTAATCTATGAACAAGTATTCTAAGACTCTTTACATGGGTGCAAATTGATACAGAAATATAATTTTCAAGTCCTATGTTCACACTGAATTACATAAATAATTAATTAGTCTTGCTGCAGCTAAGTTTCATTCTTTTTGTAAGGTATCAGCCAATGTTTCTTTTTTCACTCCAGAAAAATGTCATCAGATACTGTGTTTCCATAGAGAATTATAAGGCTTTCAGACAGTGCCTTTTGTTAACTACTTCGTATCCGGGAAGTACTGGAGAAAAAAACCCCAAAGCACTGAGTTTTCAAGTTCCTTTTAGGTTGTGGTTAACTTCCGTAAGCACATATTTTGATGTATCAAAGCAGTTTGATTGCTGAACAATATAAGCATAAGTAAAAATTTAGAAGTTGCAATTTAAACCTACATCAAATGTGACATATGGGAGAGTGTTCTTCCCTGAAGATGTTGTACAGTTAATCTATCCTATTAAAAGGAGACTGTCACTGTCCTTTATTGAGAATCATTCCATGACTGGAATTCAGTTAAATCTCCTGCTTAAAGCAGTCTGGACACTGAATTCAGGCAAAGTTGCTTAGGACTGCCTGCCCCGATAATAAAGTAATTGTTCTCGTGGTTCATTCAATGGTCCCATGACCATTTATCTGCCTTCTGATCTGTCTTCTTTTTGCCTTCTCATCACTTTCTGACTTCTTCTGTGGACCCCATATTGGTGTCTCACCTTCTTCATATCTCACACTGATTTCCTCCCTGAACATCATTAACCTGTGCCACCTTCTATTGCACTCTCACTTCTGCCTGTTCCCTGTGTTCTGGTGAATCGCAGTTCCATCTTGCTGCCTTTTCTGCCAGTGCCTCTGTGTTTGATAGGTGTTATGGCTGGAAGTTATTTAAGAATGAAGATTTTCTGCTCTGGGCCCAGTCTCTAGTCTCATTTGGGTCAGGATAAATAATTCAGAGTAAATTGGGTGTTGTTCCAATAGCCCCAGAAATTCTCAGTTATCCATCCATATGCAGTCTTGGAAGGGCTGGGAGCATGCCTACTGCCAGCAGAACTTTGGGAGATTTTACCTGTTAAGCTTTGAGGTCAAAAATTAATATATATGAACTGAGGCTTTTGTCAAATCTCAGAGTATTCCCGTGTGTGGGAAGATTCCATGAAAACGGTAAATAGACACCTGACAAACAATAAATAAATGCCTGACACATGCCAAAGTTCATGATAATTAAAATATTAACAAAAAAAAAAATGTAGCTGCCTTTCCTCTCTGTTCCAGAATAGAAATCCACTTTTCTCACCTTGTTACCTCTCTTGATGCAGCAGGATGTCTCTTTTGAAGTTGTTGGCAAGTTGAAGTAGTTGGCAAGTTCCTTTTCATGGGAAAATTTTCAGGGGTGGTGTAGACAAAATGTTACATGATCTCTTCCGGTCAGAGGTGAGAAGTGAAGCAAAAATAATTGTCAGTTTTAGATAGGTCTGGATGTCCAGCTCAAAACAGAAGTGCAAATCTGTCCAATTTGTTTTTCATGGTGGAAGGCACGTTTCTTTGCATCTTTCTTTGTCAGATTTAAAAGACACCTGTGTAATAATTTAAGAACAGCACCACAGACACCAATGTTCCCTGTCATCCTGCAAAACGAACTGAGGAGGCTGTGGAACTGCATGTGTTTCTCAGTCGGTACTTTTACATAGATGTATGAGCCCAGATTTACAAAGGGCATATGTCGAATCAGAGAATGATTTCATTTGGAAAGCTTCTGGGAAAGTAATTTGCAGTTCAGTCCCCTGCTCAAAGCAGGGATAACATTGAAGTTGGATTCTATAACTGATCTAGGCAATCTGTTACAAACTCCTCTCATTCTGGATTTTTCCCGCCTCATCTCCAATTGGAATTTTTCTTGTAGTTATTTCGGACTCCTGCGTCTTGTCCTTTTGTATTGCATCTCTGAGAATGCAGAGTCTGTTGCCAACTTTTCTTTAATCCCACTCCTTTTTACATAGTAAGAGATGTCACCATGCAGCATTATAGTCCTAAAGTGGAGTGCCAAGATCTTGGCAAACAGAATTTGTAAATCTGATAAAGCTTCATAAATCTTTATTAAATAGAAAAAAAATCAACCCCCCAAGAATGGGATTTATGGTGTTGTGTGTGGAGTCTTGCAAAGTCAGCAGGAAGAAAGGGATAGGTGAAGTCCCAGCTTTCACCCAGGTGAATGCAATCGTGTTCAGCTCTGAAAGATGTGTTGTCTGTGTGTTGTGGCCACAAAATCCACTCTTAGGTGCTACTCTCCCTGTTTAGAATGCAGGTTTGAGACATAACTGAACCTATAATGTTTCTTAATTATCAGTTCACTACTAATAAACCAGTTAACAGATTAATTAATCTGTTACGTATCACTAGGAATCACAGTTCTGTAATGTTTTACACAATTGTTAATTGCATGTAGTTATTGAGTTCTATCACATTTTTGCCTATAAATTGCACCCAAGTATTACTGAATTGCAGTTTTATAACCCTTCACTTTAACCTCCCACCCTACTTCAAAACAAATTTGCAATTCTGTCACCACTTTAACTTCTCACTTCAAGTTTTTTGGATGTAAACCTTGTGGAGAGTCCACTGGGTTTCCTGAGGGACTTCCGTCTGACATCCTGGCAGCCTTTATTAATGAAGCAGCTCAGCTTCATTATAGTCTGTGGGCATCTGCACTCCTTTCGAAAGATCTGCCCTCTCTTGGTCTTTAACTTCCTTTATAAGTTGTTACTTATTTCTCATATTTCTAGACTCCTATTTTTGCTGCTCTTCTATATCCCTTTCTCTACCCAGTCTCCTTTCAAATAAACAAGCTACCCTTTAAATACTCTTTCCCCATTGCTTCAATGTACTACATCTGTTTGCAGATTTCGTATTTCTAAAACCTGCTCCTTGATAATCTTGGTCTTAAATGATATAATTGATGTTAGGTACTGAGGGACTTCGAAGATTCTACACCTGCCAGAGATCCCCAACACTGCCTTTCAGTTATCTGCTTAATAGCAATTAGATGTTCTTTATTTTACATACTCTCTGAGACATATCAGTCTACTTTGGCCTTTTTTCCCCTCTACCTGATTTTAAGTGTGCTTTATTTCTATTCCACTTAGCTCTTTCTTGGTTCATACGCAAGTGAACTTACATGGTTTTACTCATTCTGTTTTTTGCTCTTCAAGTATCCTCTTGTCAGGGAGGAGCGTGGGCCAGCCGGTCCCTGAGGGAAGAGGAGCCAGGTGCTGAACATAACAAGGTGGACAGGGCTCAGTCCCTCCTCAGCAGCACTGTCTCAGAGCTGGCCCTGAGCAAAGGCAGCCAAACCTTCAGACAGTGGAGTGCTCTTAGCATCTTTCCAGTGCTCTTTCTCTCAGGTGTTCCATCAGAAATCATTGGTCTTGGCAACTTCTGATAATCTCCCCATTTTTCTGCAGAGACTGTCCAGTCCTCCTCAGAACCTCTTGCTCACAGTGTCAGTCCCTCTCAGATTGCTTTTCTGTTCTTTGAAAAGATGATTAAGCATTAACTCAGATTTAAATGGTGGGGTTTTAGTTATTTAAATGGTGGGGGTTTAATTGTATTTTGCATATATATTTGCATATTTTGAGGTATTTATTAATAATCAATTCTGATAATATTACAACTTTGCATACTTCTACAAGGTTTTTAAAAATGTGTTTCTTTCTGTTTCTTTTAGTATCTCCTGAAGCAATTGGATTCCTGTCTGCGGTCGGGGTGTTCATTATTCTCATGTTGCTACTTTTCCTATATATTAATAAGAAGATGTGTTTTGAAAATGTTAGTGGTTTCCCAGATCTCGATTCAGGATACACTACAAGAAAGAATTCGCAAGATAAACTTTGTAAGTATCTGACATGCAGTGTACTAAATTTAATTATAAGAATGCACATTTTTACAAGCATGTAGCAACACAAAAATGTTGGCTTTTCCTGTGACTGCAGTACTTGGGAAAGAACAAATCTTTGTGTCCACAAGGCACAGAAATTCAACAGCTATATAACCAAAGAGTTTGCATGGGGAGATACTTCTCTTGCACTCTGAGCATATTCTTGAACTTGTTTTAAACATTCCATAATTTTGTATAATTAAATCTTTTCAAGTAAATTTGTGAATGGGATTATTGGATTTTTACTCAGCCTGTTAAAATCCTTCGCCATACTTTTGGAGAAGGTCTTGCTTTTATTCACCTGGAAAATAATTTTAAAGAATAGTTTTAGTGACGTCTTACATCTGACTAACACATTATTGAATATTTTTTAGTACAACAAGGTCTTTAAGGATCATGTGTAATGAAAGAAATTAGACCTTGAAAAAGATATTGAGGGTTGGTGAAACAACCTCTTTCTACTTTTGTGCTGTGAAAATTAAACAGGCTTTGTTAGTTGACTTGAGAGAAAGAGACGGGCACCAGAGAACAGAATGTGAAATTGAAGAGGCCTTCTTCCCCTCTACCTCTTTAAAACATGGAGCTAAATTTTTATTTTCAATTTCCTAGGAAGAAAAAAACCTTTTCCCCCCAGAAATTGTCTGTCATTAGCTTTCTTTTTTGCTGCAAAACAAGTCTTGATGTTCTAAAATATCTTACCTTATGTAAAAAACAACAAATATTTTGGGGTGAAGAAGTCTCCACAATGTGTGTTGTGTTATGTTAAAAGCTTGTTTTAGTGTGACATGGATGAAAGTATATAATTTAAATGTCTCACAACTTCTTCTTTGCAGGTTAGAATAAAAAAAAAATTCCGCCTCAGTTGTCTTGTTGTTGAAAATAATGAATTTTATTATGGCTAGTTGATGCTGCATTTGATGAAAGACTATGGTTTTGCTGGTTGATTGTGGCTTCATTTCAAGATATTTATTTAGCTGTTTTCTTTTTATTTTCAATACATATTGAATGAAAAGAGGAAAGCTGCAACTTCCCCATGTCAATGTATTGATTTTTGAGATAGAAAAGGCAAATAGCTTTGAAATTGAAGCTGGGGAAACAGAGATGATCAGTTTGTGAAACAGAGGACCTCTCACTATTAAAGGCTGTTGCTGGATAGGCTGGACAAATGGCGTTTTTTAGAAACCTTCACCAAAATCTGAACCTTCCCTCTGTGTCTTCCCTGGTGGACACGCTCAGCAGTGCTGTGGATGACCTAGCCAGTGTTGTTGGTGAGGTCGGCTACTCTGTAGCTGACTCAGTGACAGAGCAAGTAACGAGCATGATCAATGGCCTGCGGGCAGAAGATGAGAGCTCCAAAACACAGAGTGATAAACCTGTGGAAGGCAGAGAGGAACACACACCATCATTAACTCATTCTCAGGAAGTTAATATGAAAACAAAGAGAGGTGCTGCAGAACATAAAGAGACTCATAATTCCAATTCCTTAGATTTTGTAAAAAAAGGTACAAGTCAAGTTGGAGTATCTGACCGTGTCTCGAACAAAAACCAGTACCAGCTAAGAGGCACAGATAATAATCCTGTCAGTGATACAGAAGTACCTCAGGATTTGAAGACTGTAGGAGGACCTTTTAGAAGGGAAGCAGTAGGGGGAAATGAGTGTTTTATAAATTATAAGGATAGTAACCTGAAAAGTAATAAATTGGAGCAGTCTATTGAGGAGCAAGATAATTGTCTATATGCAGTATCAGATAATTCTAAGAATCACGTGCATAAAAAAATCAAATCACAGTCACCTGGAGCTGATTTTAAAGATTTTGGTAAAGTGCACAGTATGAATGCTCCCCAAGATTTAGAAACAAAACTTGTTGAAGTACAGAAGGAGAAATTATCAAACTCCAGCTTGAAGAAGATGCACAATGACCATCCCAATTGCCTTAATGAAATCAAAGAAAAGAAATCTGAAGCGTTCTTTGACAGAAAAGGAAAACCCATGTCAAAGGATGAAGGCAATGTGTCGACTACAATTGCGAATGAGGGTAAAAGGAAAAACTCAAAGAAATTAGAAAGAGACCTGTATGATAAGAAGACAGCAAGAAAAGGTGAGGAGTCTGTCAGCAAACTGCATTCTTCAGCCTTTCCTGAAACTTGCGATATTTCCTACTTTTTTCACCTAATTCACACATTTAGTAATAGCGTTTCCTGTGAGTGAAAGTAGGTTTGTTTGTTTCAGTGCTTCATTTTCTAATTATGTTGATATTTCTTGGGAGTTAATTACTTCTCAAAGTATTACTTAAAGGAACTGATTAATAAATGCCTTTTCTATGTTCTAACTTTACTCTTTCTCTATATGGTTTTTCTTGCCTTCTCTGCTTTGTGGTTTCTCTGCCTGTCAGTTTCTGCTCAAAAACTATGAATTAATTAATACTGGAAATTAATACTTGTTCTGTGAAAGTGATTTTTATTTTGTTTCTTTTAAAAGCATTGCATAAGATGTGCTGTGACGATAAATGAAATAACTTCTTTTGAATTTACATTACAGTAGATCTTCAGAATATTTCTGGGATATGTAAGAGAATGATTTCAAGACACAATGAGAAATGAGACAATGAGAAATGGCAATTAAGCAATTTTAAGTATAGAAAGAAGTGAAGGAGGCTTGTCTTAAAGTTGTAGTCTTAAAAGAAAACCTGTGTGGTGGTGTTATGGATACTTTGTGTGCCGTCTCCAACATCCAGTCTTAGTGTGATAAGGGAATTGCAATAACAGCTTGTGAGTAAGAAGTAAAACCTTACAATTTTACAAACTTTTGTGGGCTGCATAGTAAATTTTTAGAAAGCAACACATGCTTTTCCAGAGGTGCTGATTCTGTAAAGAAATGAATGATTTCCGAATAGAAACGCATTTTTTTCTTCAGTTGTGTGTGTTTTCCTTATCTGAAAATTTCAGTTATTGTCTTTGTTGAGTTTTGGTTTGGTTTTGTTTGTTTCGTTTTTTTTTTATTTGAATTAGGAGTGTTTTCCATGTTTGTATGATGAACTATGATCTTATCTATTTTTTTCCGTAATACTATATCGGTAAAGTATGTTCTCTGAGAAATGGCATTTAGGTCCCATAATAAGCAAATTAATAGCTTTCAATAGGTTAGTAATTGCTCATGACCCATGTCAGCCAAATAAAGGAAAGGTTTTACTAAGAACATAAATTCTCTTAGGCAAGTTTCCGAATAAGGTATAAAAATCAAATGAGAAGTAGCAAGCAAAAGGCATAAACCCTGACTTTTTTTTTTCTTTTTTTTAACGTACAGGAAGCTTTTTTTTCCCAAGAAGCTGAAACCAAGCATTGTTATTTAAAAGAATATTTGCATGGATAGCTTATCTTTTGACTTCAAGTACGTTTTTAAGTCCTCTGAAGAGGTCTTGCTTCATGACTCATAATAATGGTATACATTCTCATTCTTTTATGATAGGAACTGGAGAAAAAAATAAAAACAGCTATCACTGAGAACTTCTGGATTCTTAAAAAAGTCAGTATATTATTAGAGACATAACATTCAACTCTTCTTTCAAACGTTGCTCCCATGTTTAATACTATTCCATTCTTTATGCAGGCTGATTAATGAACCTGATTTCATATTTGTGAATATATTTCTTGTAATGTTAAAGGATGCACCTAATACTGATGTCTGGCACTGTATTTTAGGCCTGGTATGCTCTGCTTTAATTACAGTTGTGGAAATATGTAAAAGTTTCCTATGTGGCAGGTTTCAACCTCTGGAGGGCCATATGAGATACAGAATTTTACTCTCTGTTTCAGCGAAGGAGACTCCTTTTTCTGAGCAGCCTCTTGCAGTGAATGTATTAGCCAGAATATATCCTGCTTGGTGTGATATTTTCAATAAGTGATCAGTGAAATTGAACTCGCTTTAGAGCCATCCATAAATGGGAAGAGCCATATCTGCTAGACTTGAATTAATAGCCTAGAGTTGAAAGATCTATTTTCTCCTTAGCAGTCTTTTAAGGCACCATTTTTCCTATAAATAATAAATTAAGTTGATGTACACACGGCATGTAGAGCTGGTAGCCCCACAGCCAGTTAAGGTTTTCTGACATTTTCCATTTCAAGACCTTATTATGAGTTTCCTAAATTGTGTGCCAAATTTGAAAGAATTGTGAGGAAATTAGGCATTCTTTCTGTCTGAAATCCTATTGTTTGGTTTTCTTCCTAAGTTATAGTTTAAAATCTTTAACTGTTTCCAAAAATAGACTATGTGAAAAACATGCTGGATATTCGTGCAAAAAAAAAAGTAGATTTCACATCAGCTTTACAAAGATGCTGTGGCACCTTTGTGTATTGGAATATGTGCTTGAAATGTGGGAGAGCACTTCTCCCATGTCAGAGATGCCCATGTTCTTCTTTGAAAAAACACCTAAGTTTGACAAAGTTGGAAATTTTTGGAAAGTTTGCTTTTTGAAAAGACATGGTAAACACTTCTTATACTTTGCTTGTTAAATTCACTGACCATCCCATTTGCACTCATATGCTTCATTGTAGGGATTGAAGAACAGAGCAGGACTTACCTTGCCTTTGATACTTATGGTTACTGAAGGACACTGGGAGTTTGAACAGAAGAATTGAGAATAAACATATTCTGTGTGAGGACAGAAATTTCCTGAACAAGTAGGACATGATGCACATGGTAGATTGGGATTTGAACTAGGATGAGTGACAGCTATGGAGAGAACTGATAACTTCATGTGAAGGTGGAGAGACTAAGGATGAAAGACCAAGGCTACATGAGTAGTTGGTTAGGTGCAAGTAAAGAGAATTTGGGATTGAATAGGCAAAGAGAATAGAGAAAATCACCATGAGAGACCATGAGTGGGTGCATGGAGCAAGAACTTGGAGTACGGGGCTGGGAAGCAGGAACTTTGGATAGGATTCTACTTGTATAAATGCAACTTTCCAAAAGATTTCTTACCTAAGCTTGCAGTGGAGGTTTTTCTGTATGAGTACCAGGGAGAAAAAGTCCTCTATGGGAAGCGGTTCCTAAAAGTAGGAAGGATGGACCTCTGTAGTACTAAGCGGCAAACACTTGACTGTAAAAGAGGCTTAGATGGCTGGCATACGTTGAGTTAATTTAATTTTAACTGTCTGAATTTTGAGTAAGCTGAATCTCTCCTTCAGCAGGAATACCCAGCCAGAGGAGCGAGACTGACTGGGTGTGAAGGCAGGCACTAACGGGAGTGGAAATGCAGATCTAGAGCTGAGGGCGTGAAAGCAGGGAGGGTAGAAGCAGTTAAGTATGGCTGGATAGCATGTTAGACAACATTCCCTCAGATTCAGGAGCTGAGAAACAGCATTATGGGCATCTCAGAGCTCTGCTGGTAATGGAAATCAAGTGGCAATCATATACCATAGGCTTGCTCTTACCATAGAGGTAATGCTGACTTCTTTTGAGTTTACATGAACTCTTAATGCCTATTAGAGTCTGAGATCTACAGAACCTCTGCAAGGCATGTTAAATTTGGGCAGAATCCATTTGAACTTTGGAAAAGGAGAAGAGGAAATTTTCTCTTTACAGAAATAAAAATGCAGCTAATCTTTGATTTGTGGGAAGAAGACATGCTTGAGATGTAGTTGGAAAATGTTGGCCACAGGAGTGGGCACTACAGAACTGCTATAAAAGAATTAACTAGATAGATTTTTTCCCATGTAATTTTTGCTGTTGCCAGATGTCTGCAGTGAAAATCTGCATTAATTTCAGTTATTGAACAAGGAGCTGTTTATTGTAAGTTAAATAAAATTGTGCATGCAAACATCTTTCACTAGCATTTTCCCATTTGTTTTTGTGAGTTTAAGCACTACTGGCATAAATATCCTGAAGATGATTTTGTTGTAGGCTTCTTTTTGTAAATCAGTTTCATTTCTATACTATGCTACATGCTTACAGCAAAAATCAGCTGGGAATGTAGGATCAGGAGCTGCTTGCCTGATATGTTAGGTATCCAAATGTAATATTGCAGCAGTGTTGGGTTTACTTTACATACATTATTTTAAGCATTTTCCTACTTAATGAAGGGTTTCAAGAATGTCTATGTGCCGCCTTACATGAATTGATCTATTTTCTGTTGAGTTAGAATGGTTTTTTAGGGCTTAATGATCTTTCAGGTCTTCTAGAAAATGAAAACAGCTCTCAGCAATTACAAAATCATAATGCTTGTAATTACAACAAGATTTTAAAAATATTACAGAAATTTTAATTGAAATGGCTTAAGTATCTTCAATGATAACCTCTTACGGTTATTTTCTTGTATTCTATTTTGAGCTGTAGTCGATTTGCTTTATTTTATTCAAACAGACAATTCTTATATGAGTAAAGACCAGCATGGTTCATCATCTGAGAGTGAAGATGAAGCACTGGGTAAATATCATGAGGCCTTGTCTAGAACCCAGAGTTCCAGGCTGCCAGTGGTGGATGGCAGACAGCAAAAAAACTATATATGGGAAACCAGACAAAAATATAGTCCCCTGTCTGCAGAATATGATGGATACAGTAGTGAAGCCTCAATAGATGAAGGTAAGAGTGATTTAAAAGCCTTCCTTTTATTCCAAATTTCAGAATTGTGTTCTGGATAAGTAAGTCCTAGATGAGAGCAGCTTGACTAGCAAATAGTCAGTGTCTGCGAGAAATATCCAGACACCTCTTATATTAGTGCATGCTCAAAAAAAAAAAAACCACACAATTGTATACATTCTTCCAGAAATACTACAAATGATACAATATCTTGTTATATTAAGTTTCATTTAATTTTACCATTATTCATTTCATTTTTGGGGCAATTTAAACTGTTTTGATTTAGGAAGGAAACATGGCAACTCTTGTTGAATTTGTGATATTATAAATAAAAAGAAGACATGTTGTTCCTGTGTTGATAAGCTGTTCTAACAGCAAAGTAAATGGAATTGGTTGTTGGCTACAGTGCATATGGTCATTGCAGCGTGCATTGCTGGAATGTTCTGTATCTTTTCTCCTCTTGAAATGACAGAAAGAAATTATTACAAAGATTAGATTAATGTATTATTTTTTTTTCCATGGTGCTGAAAGTTGGATTTAAACAATGGATGTTTTCTTACATGCTATATATTTCTTGATTTTAAGTTGGGGTGACAGCTTGATGTAGAGGCTGAGAATTCTGCTGCCAATATTTTGTCAATATGCTTTTTGTATTTGAAAATAGCTGTGTGAGAACTGTGTCTGTAGCCAGTTTCAAGCATGAAAAGTGAACTTTTGTGGAAGTTAGGTAAAATTCAGATTCTGATATAGGTGCTGTGTTATAGTAAGGTATTTTTGGTCCCCCTTTGGTATGTTAAAATGCAAAAGTTTTTTAGCGTTGGCTGTTTTCTAGTAAAAAGTGGATACATGTAATTAAAAGATGCTTCACCTTAAATGTTCTATACAGTCCAGATGGGCTTGAAAAAAATTTACATTTTCTACAATTTGATATAATTAAATGATATAAAAGTCTGTCTGCTGTTGAAATTTGAAATTAGTACATGGTCATTCGTGATTCCAAGCTAAGACTTGAAGGACGTGAAAGCCATAGTTAAAGTAAGTTGCAGAGTAAGTGGATTCTTTTTTGATGATCAGAAAATTCTTGTTTTTCTTTTGCTGTTAAATTGTAGGAAGGCAGAGAGTCTGAGTTCAGCAAATAGTGAAGGAGATGCAGAGTTTAGGTCAGGTAGTAAGAACCTGTGATGAGAACACTGTGATGGAGAAGGAATAGGCATAGTAAAAGTGTGTTTGGTTTTGATATCTACTGAGATCTCTCAACAATATTGGTGGGGGGAATATGAAAGACAAGATACTCAAGTTTTTTTATGACTTGTGCCAATATTGGGAAAGAATGATGATATATATTAATAGGAGATGGAAAAATTATTAGCAAATAATACCAGATATAAATTACACAAGAATTATACAGGAAGACTCCTTTCGGATATCTAGAATAATGTATTTCTCTCTCTGCAAACTACTGAGGCTACTTGTTGAAATAGCCAGTCATATGACATCCCTCTTTTTATTTTGTAATTGTTCAGAATTTTTTATCCAATCTAATTCATCTTCTCAGGAGAAGTCCTGAGTTCATCTGAGCTTTTTACTTTGGCCGTATAAGATTTAACCTTCAAAGGCATTGTGCTAGCCTGTATCCAAATTTTTTTTATTTTTATGATTGTGTTCCTTATCATCCTCTTAAATCATCAGAGTTTATAGTCACCAGTTTTTATCCTGGGGAGTGATAGTTTCCAGTCTGGAAGTCTATATCAAGATTCCAATCTAAAACAAAAGAACCTTTTTGGCAAGTCCAAGTATTGTATCTGGAAAGTTACAGTGGTTACCCCCTCCTCGTTTTTTGTTATTCTTCTATTGTTAGTATCTGTCACCAGGTGCTATTTGTTTTCAATGCTCTCTCCATTCAGGAAGCAGGCTGGATATAAACCTCATTTGAAAATTTATTGTAATGAAAGAACATTCAGGATTTGGAAGCAAAAAGACTTCTAAAACAAAAGCTATCAAAACATTCTAACTTAAAAACTTAAAATTTTTAACCACATACTTCTACTTGCACAAAAACTTTAATAATGTCAGTATTTTGCTTTTGCTGCTGCTTATGAGAGCATTCTCTTCCCACATTTTACAGCGGATGGGGAAGCAGCAGTGTTATTTTTTTGACAGCCTGCAGTCATTCTACAGCATATGTTTGGCAAAATGCTTGCAAATTTGAGTGATGAGTTTGTCTCATTTTATTAATCCATTATTCTCAACAAAATAATGTTCAGTACTATTAAAAAAAAAGTTTTGGACATGGCAACAGATTAACAACCTAACATTTTTCACTTCTCAGTGACCTGAAGGTGGCACACTGGAATAATTAGTGTTAGTACTTTTTATGTTCTTCCTAAATTACTTCAAAGAATCTTTGCACAATGATAAAAATGTTTTAGAATAGAGGGAGACAGCACATGCCTTATGTGATGACCATTACAGAGAGAAAGCTGCTCAATACAGAACTTCAATGACAAGAGGTGAAAACCTCCTGAAGAAGACCTGCAGTCAGAAATAAATGAGAGATTATTACTACCAAGCAGTTCATACATGTTCAGAGAACCAGTTCACTTAACAGATGATGTTAAAAATCTCTGATTCCAAAGGGGAAGCATCAGCATTCCGGATGTTTCAGTGTGATTTTTAAAAATGCAAAGCTTTACTGTTCCTTAAACTTGGGAAAAATCTGTAGAAAACTTGATGCCCTGGGAACGCTGAAATTATTTGTCAAATACTTGGCTTTTGTGGCTATTGAATTATTTTTATAAAAAGCATAAAGACAGATGATAGAACCATTTCTTGACTCTTTTGTGGAACAAGCAGTGTGTATTTATGTACATTGTTTAATATGACAATTGTCAGTGCATTTGACTTTGTGTGCTTCTGTTTTCTCGTATGTGCTTTATCATTTCTATTTCTAAGTCTAACATTTTGGCTGTACTTCCATTGTAAGGCACTGATCACTCCGTATGGTGAGCATATAACACTTGATGGTGTTAAAGTGAGGTGACGAGAGGACAGAATTAATTTTTGTCTCACCACTGTTTTCCTCCTGCTCGTTGCTAGTATAGCGGCCTCTGATCATTAAGAATAAGGAAAAGGGGGAATGGTTTTAAAGAGACCTGAATGATGTACTGAAAGCGAGTAGGTTTAGATTAGATATTAGGAAAAAATTCTTTTCTCTGAGGGTAGCAAGGCACTGGAACAGGTTTCCCAGAGAAGTTGTGGATGCCCCATCCCTGGCAGTGTTCCAGGCCAGATTGGATGGATCTCTGAGCAACCTGGTCTAGTGGAAGGTGTCCCTGTCCAGGGCAGGGAGGTTGGAATGAGATAGTCTGTAAGGCCCCTTCCAACGCAAATCATTCCATGATTCCATGACTCCATGAATTCCATCAAAGATAGAGTAATACGAGTAATGAAAATGATATTTAATTTTCAGAAAATTTTGTATTTCTCTGCTGAATTTTCTCCTCAGCAGTTAATCTCTATCATATGTTCAATTTTGCAATAGTGAGCTGTGTATTTTCAAAGGAGTCAATAAACAGTCTTACTGATAACTGTTTACTCTGAATTTCTGTCTTCACTTTTTAAATTCATTTCTTTAGATGTGTGTGTACTTAACTCTGCATGCACAAAATTTAACAACGAGACAAAAATATAATCTTGTCTTTATTAATACACCCTGTATATTTTGCTTGCCTTGCTGAAAACATGTATAATATTAATATGTTTTCATCATTCAGACCATCAAAATGTCGGAACATATTATTTTAAGGTTTGCTTATTATCAATTCCATAATTAGTTTATTACATCCATTTTCTGGCTGCATGCCTCTAAAAGCATCATATTCTGAGGCCTGAAAAATTGTGTTGTATGTTTTCATATCATTCTTTTCTCCTCTAGATGGCCATATTAATCTTTCTTTTCAGCATATTTGTGTAGAACTCACACAGAGTTTTCTATAATGTTTTTAATACTGAAATGAAAAAAGCTGTATGGTCTGCAGGCTTTGTTGCTGTGTTTTAATGATGGAATGTTCTAGTAGCACTTTAGGTAATTCTGTGCATTTTAGGGGTTTAAACTTTCATTCACAAATATCTGCTTATGGCCAGTGTCTGACTTCCTTTATATATTTGTATTGCACATTTGATGCATTTAGATTTTTATATGTTTTACATATATATATATATATATATAAAATGAAAAATAAATTGCTACTGTGCTTAGATGCAAGTATTTCTACAGACTGTAAGCCATTGTAAATATATAACTTTTGCAGTGAGCTCCTCATGGACAGGCTTAATTCCAGAGTATCACTAAAGGAAAACCTAACTCAATAGAAAATCAAGTTGATGACAAATGTGATTGTTAGAAGTAAAATGGTACAGAGGTTTACACCTGAAATTTTCAACTCTTGCACAAGAGACCAAAAGTTTTTAATCTAAGAAAAGAGAAACCTGTGTAACTACAGGATGTGTGGCTCAATCTCTGTGCTTAGGCCCAGAGTTTCGGGGTCAGCTCAAAGTTTGAAACCTTAATTTTGCCAATAATATTATTTTTGTACTTTCTGGTATTATCCAGTAAAGTATGGGTACTTACTGAAGTGACCTCTTTTTCCTGTTTTTCTGACAAAACTTCCTTTTAGGTTTTTATAGTGTGTATCCTACTTTTTATATTATTTCCTACAATTTCAGTATATTGAATATGTAGTATTGCCGTCATGTGCTCCAACTATTTGTAATATTTTGGAAGAGGGGATTAATATAGACTGTAAAATTACACATCTATTTCAGAAAATAAAGAATAAAAAACAAGAGGAAAAAAAATAGCAAGCAAAATTAGCTCCATAAGATATTTCTGCTAACAAAGAGTTTATGAATTGAAATAGGGATCTAAATAAAGAAGTGTAAAAATTTTATGTTTAAAATTTGAATTAAAATTGGCAATCTTTGTATTTCATAATTGGAAATATTTTCAGTATCTATATTGGGATCTTAAATGGACCATGCTTTCTTAATAACTTGAATTTCAGTAAACCATACAATATTATATTGAATTGGCCTCTTTGCCTCCTGTAGTGGCTGCTTCCTCAACTTTGAAAAGTCAAGCATTATACAGACAAGTTGTTATGTTTTTATTATCTCCATAAGCTTCACAGGCAATGTATTTTCTTTAAGGAAGTGGTCCCTAAATTCCTGAAACTGGAAGTTTTTAAATTTAGAAATGTTGGAGTAAATATATAAAAATTACAGTTTTCCAGGCAGATGTCAAAAACTGTAGATGGTTCTTTGCTTGTGAAATCAAGATTCTCTGAATACCCTGAGATGAGAAAAGTACAAGAGGAGAAGAAAACAGTTTGGGTTTTTTCATAGTTAATTTCTGATATAATTAAAGCATGTCTTGCCCAAATTACTTCTTAAACAGCTGTATGAAATTCTTTACTAGGAGCAAGCAAGGGGAATTGATCCCATTTTGAGGCAAAATAAGTCACATTATGAAGGGAAAAGGAGTAAGCTCACTTGCTTATTTAGCATATTTAGATGTACTTTATTTAGCTATAGTTTACCAGTTCAGTATGATCTCAGGTTCCATCTCCAGCCTGTTTTAAAATCTTTTTCTAACTTCTCAATTGGTAAAGCCCCCTGGCTGAAGACATGTTATTTCTGAGATTGGCCCAAGTGCCTTACATTTCACAAGGTTTTTTTGAAACATATGGAAGCACTAAAAGACTGCAGCGAGAAAACATAAGTTCTCTTAAATGAGAATCTGCTGCTCTAGCAGGCATATGCTACTGGATTTTATCCATCTTTTCCATATTGTGAAGGTAGAATATGGTTATTTTTGTAGTTTATCTTCTCCATTTCTATTCTTCTCTAGGCTTTCGGCACTTTATGTTGATGTGTCTGTGGACATATGTTTGCCTTGTTCCTCAGTGTCAATCTTTGCACGTGAAGGCGACTGTTCTTCTGGAATCTCTTGGATCTAATTCTTTATGCAGCTTTTTGCCTTTTCTTTCTCTCTTGTTAGTTTTCATGTCTCAGGAAAAGTCTCCTCACTGAATTACTTAACGTATATATGGAGATTTCCTCTCAGTATCTTTCCAATGTAAACACTAAAGCTCTTTCACAAGCATCTCAGAACTGGTATAGAGGTGAACCTCCCCAGTCTGTTTAAGCAACCTGGCGAGTTTTCATTGGTAAATACATTCTGTGAAGCAGGGTCCCACTTCTTCAGACTTACCAAGCTAAGGTGAAAGCCGTTGGACGGGCTGGGAGAGGAAGAATGGATCACTCAGTGAATTCTGTGATAACCATATGTTTTGCAGTTTAGTTTCTGTATTATTCCTTGCATGTAAGTAGATCTATTTTCAAGCCAAGTGTGAATGAAAACTTACTGTTTTGAAATTATAGAGTGAGGGCCTCTGTATGGCTGTATTGTGTTCAGCAAAATAAGGCCACAAAGTTCTCTCAAAATTGGTCTCTCTGTACGTTTCAGATGCTAAGCATTACAGGCAAAAAAGATGTCTGACATGGAAAAGAACTGTGTACTGGTATTCACACCGGAGGACTGAAAGCTCAGTTGAATACCCAGTCATAAATACTTATTTCTCTTCTTTTTCCTCTAATGTGCCTTAAAGAAATGAATAAATTCAATGAAAAGAGTATTTAGGAAGAAGGAGGCCCCCTACTTTTTCCTGACGTGTTTTTATCAGATTACCTGTGAGATTCTCTGGTATAACACCTATTGGAAGTAAATACTCTTTTTGTCCTGCAACTTTGGGTAGGCTTAGGGCTTCAAATGGTACATTCAAGGCACTTCGAAAGGATCTTTACTGAAGAGATTTAAGACAAGTCTTAAGACACCTTCAGGGCAGTATTTCTAATGCTTCAGAGTGTATTTTGAAGGCTGAGTCATGTTGCAGCTGTGAATACTCCAGATATTCATACTGGTGTATCTTATCTGATAGTACTTGTGTACCATCAATTGATGTTGCTGATGCACTTTTTGGAGATTTTGGGAGTTTTTTTAGTTACAATATTTCTGTAATTGGTCCGGCTTCCTTATGCTTGTTTTGCTATTATGTGGGCATCTATCCCTGACATTTTTTATTCTAGGAGTAATTAAAAATCTTCCTGTAGTACAAGAGAGTGCAGTGATGCAATACTAATGATACAAAGTTCTGATTCCTCATCATATGTGTCTGCCTCCTCTGGTTAATTGAAATGAGTCTTCATTGGCTCCAAGCCCTTAAAAATCTGAGAATGAAAATGTCTTGTGATTTTGAAGCTTCTGGGGAGTGTGGTTGTTGAATCCATTGCTACATCAAGCCATCATTTAAGGATAGTTTAGTAAAAAAGATACTTTTGTAATTCAAGGACCTACAGAATAGTGTCCAGCACTAACTTGATTTGCAATGCTTTCTACTTAGTGTCTTTGATGCTGTGGGTTTGGGTTTTCTTGTGGTTTTTCTCTAGTGAGGGTTTTGCTTGGGGTTTAGTGGGATTTTTTTTCAGTTCCAAAGTAGCTTCCCAGTGCATTATGACAGACCTCTATTGTTCTTCTGTAATAGTGGAAGACAGTTCTGTTAAGTGCTTGAAATTATGATGCATGTTTCCACAAAATATACTCAGCTGAGCATTGCAGAGACTAAGGTGATTTAAAGATTAACTCTTGCTCTGTCTTTTATTCAATTTTACAGAATTTATATTTTTTTTCCTTCCCCAAGAAAGTGTAGCCCTTTGTCTTGTGAGAAGTTCCTGATAGAAAGGAACTTTTCATGTAAGTAATTGGGCTGTGATCATGTTGAGGTTAGCTTCTTTACATGTCTGAATAGCAGACGTGCATAATGTTTACAAATTCTTGAGTCCTGAAATAGACTGAATTTACAGATGGGGGTAGAAAGTACATGTGCAATTCAATGTTACTCATGTAATTTTCTTGAGGAATATTATGGAAGGGGCAAGACATAAACAGGGAATTCAAATGCAAAGGAGATCCATGTCTGAGTTGAAACACAGTTTGGAAGAGAATGGATTTGCATTGAGGACTTGTGAGTTTAAAGCCAGATAGCTGATATCAAAGTTGTGCACAGTCTTTTCAACCAAAGGAAACACATGAAAGTGCTTGATAGAATGAATTTGGGTAGTTCTGAAATCATGGTTTTACTCTGTGATGAGCAGCAGAGATGCTGGAAAAAAAAGGTGCTGTTAAACTATGCGTATCATCTACTGCTGAGAGAAGAAGCGTAGTAACAAAACTCGGAGTTAGGGATGATGACAAGATTTTCCACAGAAAAATTTCTTTTCCAGCTAGACCAACTCCAAAGGGGAGGAAAAAATGTCTTCCAATGGGAAAGGAAGACAGTTCCTTTCCTGATGTGCACAAGTGAGCAAAGCAATCTCTCAAATTAGGTTTCTCCTGCCAGCATTTTGAAATCTTTGAAGAAATACCCTTTCCGTTGATGTGAAGACTTTGAAGAAAGTCACCCTTAGCAATGTGATATCTCTGAAGTGATGTAAATCATACATTAATGATAACAGAAAAGTTTTCATTTTATTGTAAACTTATTCTTTTAATAGCTCTCTCATCTATTTGAATCTGGAACTTACGAGAATATCATTAACTTGGAAAAGTTCACAGACATATTTGTGACTGAAATAGTTCATATTTGAAATAGATGCTCTACATTCATAAAATGTAGAACTGTTTTGTGCTATAAACACAAGAGATAGTACTATATCAGCAGAAAATATAATTTCCTTGATGAACTGAGTGCTTTTGCTGATTCTGAGAGTTCATGGCTCTATCATGGAAGGAGTGACTAAGAAACAGGATTGAACAGTAGACTGGAAACCTCTGTTTAGATGTTATTAGCTACATTGGAGAAAAGAATTTTACCCAGTACTCTACCCTCCTGAGAGTAGTCATGCTACTTGATTAGCGCGGTGGAGCAGTTTAGGTAAATATGAGAACTTAAAACTACAACAGCTTTCATAGAATGGAATCATAGAATGTTTTGGGTTGGAAGGGACCTTGAAGATCATCTGGTTCCAAACCCCCACCATGGGCAGGGATTCCACCCACTAGATCAGGTTGCCCAAGGCCCCATCCAACCTGATCTTGAACTTTACGTCAGAATATTACAAAAGAATGGCTTATCAGTTCTTCCTCCATAGCAGCTGTAGATAAATGGAACATTCTTCTTACATTTAAAGGTTAAAATCAAAAGATTTTTAGCTCTAGTCTGAAACTAAAGTTTGCCTCCCACTTGTGCCTTTTCCCTGTAGGTTAAGGATAGGTTACCATTAGGACTGTTTGTTTACATTCTGATCACATTGCATTTTAACTTCTCTTTGGTAAAAGAAGAACAGCAGGGGTTTTTTGTGACAGAATTCTTACTCTGTTCTGTTACCTAATGTAGATTGTTTTCCTTATGCATATGTATCAATTTATTAGACATGCTATAACTATATTGTAAGAATTCTCTTGGAATGGTTTAATGATTATTTTGTCCTAACACAGGTTGAACGATGTTACCATTTTGGTCTGATAACATGTATTTTATTGTTAGGATGACTATTTTCATAGCTACTTCACGTATATTATTTGAGACTATATTGTATCTGAGTAAACAACATGACGTGTCTGTAGCTTCTGTGGAAGCAAAGATCTGTAATTTTTCTTGCAAAATAAGTTCTTATTTGCTACTTGGAACACATTTGTCTTATACAGTTATCCTAACTTTTAGGAATTATTGGAATATTTTCCTTGGGGAAAGGGGTAAACATGATATGTTATACAACTTGATTTGTGTCCTTTTGGTTTGGGGTGAGCTTTTGGTTTTTTGGTGGTGGAGTTTCTTTGTTTGCAATTACCTTTCCTCCACTGTATTTACAAGCTGGAGATAGAACCTTAGCTAATGTAATGGCCGTGCTTCTGGTCATTTCGGTGCAGCTGAAGGTTTTCTGCTACGAGGGAATCATGGTCTCATGAAAGCACATAGGAAAACTCAAAGGGAAAATTATTTTATTATGGAAATTCTGATTCTAGTCCTTTGAGAGAAGCTAGCAGACATGCTTAAGTCAGTATAAGATTTTCCATGTGGTCACCTATGCCCAGTTCAATTAAAGCTTGATCTTTAAATTTGTAAATAGGAAATTCTGCTGCATTCACCTTCTCACCACTTAATAGTTCAGCAGCATGTGTTTTTGTGTATATATCTGTACAATTTACTTGGAAAAAAAATATAAATGACCCAGCTCTCTATTTTGATCTTTGGTTTCAGTCTTGTTGGGCCCTTCTAAATTTTGTCCTTAAAAGTCTTTTACAAAAGATTTTCAATTATCACGATTTCCTAATTGTTTTACTTTTTAAAGACGTTTTATTACATTCCTTTGCAAATATATCAATTTGTCAGATAAAGGTTAAAAATTAGATACATTTTATTCATGTTAAAGTCACACCCAGCTTATTTAAAGGCAGCTTTGACTTAGAGTTGCAAGCCCGAGGATATTGATTTGAATTATGCATGACTGTCTGGTATGCAGTTCCATTAGCCTGCTGGATGGATAATGTAAACATGTTCAGAATTTTAAGTATCCTATATGAGCGGCAGGTTAAAAATAGAGCTGATAAGAGCATGTGTATCTGAAAAATCCAGATCTTGGAGAGTGAAACTACAAAAGGTTCATGTCTTCAAGAGGCTGACTTTAGGTCTGATTTTCTTTCCTTTGAAGCTGCTCAGCCCAAACAAATACAGCTGATGTGTGTGTCTTGAACAGGTGACATGGCTGCTGTTGGCTGCTACAAAGCATTGACATCTGTGCCAGAAAACACACTTGGAACCAAGAGGCCAGGACCAGCTCTGTGACTTTAGGCAAAAAAAGAGGGGTTGTGTCTGTTCTGGTTTAAATTGGTCAAGATATATTCTAGGGATCAGGCTAATTTCTTCATATCTTTGAGGAAGATATGATTTGGGATGTTATTTGATTTTGCTCAAACTTTCTGTGGCTTTCTATTCATGGTTATATGTGATCAGTTGTTTGGTTATCCCTGTGTTTTAGCAGTCAGTAGTTTGGTAGTAGAAAGAATGACTTCTGAAACTTGGTTTTTAAATCCACAGCTCTGTGCTAGTAAGAGTTAAAAACAGATAGTATCTTTTTAGAATTTTGCCCAAGTTCCTGTGAATTTTAATAGAAAAAACCCCACTACTCTGGAGTGAAAAGTACAATATCATCGATGTTACATAATACAAGCAATGGTAAGAGTCTGGGATTTATGCATCAGTGTCTCTGGCTCAGATAGTATACTTCAAAATCTCTGTTTTTTAAAGCAGGGTTGAGCCTTTGGATATGAAGAATCCAAGTATGTTTTTTGTTGAGTGTTTTGTTGTAATACTTAGAGAAGTTTAGATAACTGAGGAAAAGAGGCAAGAGTGGCATTTGTCTACTCATTCTTCACTGTCTTTCTTGCTCTTAGTAGCCATCATGACACTCATGTATCAATTGATGTCTTTCCAATGATTTAATGCATTGAAAGTTGGGAGACAGTTCTGAGTCTCTATCAAGTTCGTATTACAGTAATTTATTTTTCCTTCTTATTATTCCCCTTTACTTTTCACACATAAATTCAGATTATGCTATCAGCACTTGGTTTTCAAACACTGTGTAAATTTTGCTGTCTCAGTGAGAGTCATTTGTTTTTAAAAATAGGTCAGAATACAAAAACATAATGGGAAAAATATGTTTAACTGCCCTCTTCTACACTGAATTAGTACAAATTATTCCCAGCTTGCTGGAAAGCAATCTTGATTTGAAAATGTCCATAAGAAATTGGTATAAAGAGGGAGTTTAGGGGAGTTCTATTTACTCTAGTTTATGCGTAATCTCTGAGTTGCATGCAATGTTTCTGCAACTCCTTTCAGAAATGCTCGCCAAGATTTGCCGTGTTTTATATCTTTTGTGGATATATTGATGTAGAAACACTTAAACTCTGTCAACTCAAAATAAACAGCAAACTCAGAATGAATGTGTGTACTCCCATTTTCATTTCAACACTATTTCAGTGTTGGTCAGATTAAATTAATTTGTCTGTACCTTTTTTCATTTTGTTTTCCTTGAGCAAAATACTGGATTTCAGATAGAAAAGAACCCGCTTGTTTATTTCATTGCAAATGGTAGTATATGGCATACTTGAATTTATTTTTTTGTGGGGGGGAGAGGAAGACAAACACTTGAAGGGGTTAGATATTCATCCTGTGTAGATGGCTCAGATTCCTACTGTGCCAGTTTTCTGGTGTTCGATAAGGCACACAAAGCAGTTGTGGGAGAAAGCATATCACTTGTATCCATGGTAACTTGAAAGATACTTTGGAACTCAAAAGGATGGAATAAGCCAGAGTAATAGGTCTCATTATAAGGGCAAAATACATAAAAGGTTCAGGCATATGCTTTTAATTAGTTGCCAAAAATAGCTGGAATCAGGGATGATGCAATGAAACAATAATTCTTGGTGTTAGAAATGAGCAACACTTGAAATCTAAAGATGTGCTCAGATGAAAGGCTTTTATCTTACCATCTTATGGGTATTCAGTCCATGAATACTAATAGGTTTGCAATGGTTTCTTAATCATGCTTAGGACATGAGAGTGCACACTGATAAAAGCTCCTGCAAGTCTCATATGACTGTAAGTTTCTGAAGTTCCATAGTGATGTTAATTCTCATGGCTGTGATGCAGCTTCTTATGAATAGCACGTGCAAAGCATTCTCTCCTGTCTCACAAGGGCACTGCTGGAAAAATAATGTTATGTCTGCTTCTATGCGGGGATAACAAACAAGTCGTTGAACATGCAGATTAATTTCACGTTAAAGATCCAGTATTTTTCAGAATAAGTCACTTTAATTAGTTTTAAAATAGGAAGGTAAGCAATGGGGAAAAGTGTGAAAACTTGAATGGATGGACTACAATTGAATACCAGAGAACAAAAAGAGAGCAATGTATGAAGTACAAGATATAGGATATTTGAATAACCGTTTTAGTAAAAATATTCTAATACAGTAAATAATTTTAAAGTTTTCTATTTGAACATCAGTTTTTGTAAGGAATCCATCTTGTATTGCAGTGCAATTCTCCACATTATTTCCTCTGTTGCTATAGAAACTAATTCTAGTGCAGCTGTGATCGCTTATCAAAATTCTAATGTTTCAATAACCATTTCTTATTTTGAGTTATTTAAATAGCCTTGTCTTACTTTGAATCAAACTGCACATTTCATCACTGCTGAATTGTTGACTGGTCAAAATGTTAATGTGAAGTGATGGCAAATGCTGTGGGGTTGTGGTTTGGGTTTTTTTTTTCTTTTTGCTATCTAAGCTATCATACTTATTGTTAAAGTTTGAATAACAAGCAAATTAAGGCTCTTTTCACTTGTTAAATTTTAAAGGTCAATATTTGCTGTTTAACATCAGCATTTTGTAATGCACATTACTTCCTCACTGTAATCTTAATTATATTTAATATTTCATAAACCTTAAATGGTTCCTGTTACTGATACATCGCCATGGGAGCATGTGTGTGTATGTATATGTGTGTGTTTACATATATGTCTGTGTGTGTGTAAACTATTTTTAGGATGCCTTTAACCTAAAAGTAAATGTCTTGACATGTTCATTTTGTTGAAGTAAAAATTTCAATGATACTACAGTGGAATGTCACCAGTTAGCAAAGTCTTCTGGATCTCTTTTGCTCCTTGTATGATTTGTTTCTTTGGGATTGGGTTGGGGGGGTTGTTCTTTTAGTGTTGGTAGTGGGGGGTTTTGTGGTTTTTTTTGTGGTTTTTTGGCTGGTTGGTGGTTTTGTTTGTCTGTTTGTTTCTAACAATGGAAGTGCTACCCTGGTAGGTCATATGTATTTAATGCAGGATGCAGCAACGTTCTGATTGTGAACCGTGTTAAACATCATTCTGCTGAATATGTTTTCAACTGTAATGTAAGATCTAAAAACTTCACTCGCACCAAATTACGAGGAAGGGTGTGATGGTAATTGGCCTGGAGACATGTGTTGTGTGCTTTCTGCTGCTGTAGCACAGCTACTGAAATGTTCCTGTACTACTTTTCAGGATAATCGCTGACTTTCTAATGAGCGTACACTAATTTCATGTCGAGTGAAATAAATAATTTTCAATTTTGAAATTATCATACAAACATTCTGCAGCTGTAGCTGTCAGACTTTGATTACTAATTAACTGCTCTGCACCACCTTTAAGTCTCTTATTCGGCAAGCAGCATCAAACAGTAATTTCAAATTAGGTATATAAATTTTTACTAGAAAAAGAAAGGTCTATGAGAAAAAAAATTTGATGGATAGGTATATTTTCGCTCTGTCCCAAGGGCTAGTAGGTTTATTATTGTGCGTATAAGACCATGATACCACGATTTTCCAGATAGTGTTTTGGGAAGTTCACTGTGTTAAGAATGACTGATCCCTGATTGTTCAGTGCTGTTGTTTGTTTGGGTGGATGACTTGGAAGACCAGTTCCTCTCCTGCTGTTTGCTGTGGGCTGAAGCATCATGCTGTGGGTCTTAGGAGCCCTTATGCAGCTTGGCCACTGTTTTCTTATCCTCATAAGCTCTTGCTTAGCTCTTATAGCTGGTGCTGTGGCTGAATGAAAATATCTTTACCAGCCAGACTCATACTCATTTAGTCTTGTCAAAATGCAGAAACTTACCTATTTTGTGAATTGTATGACAGCTATGGAAACATAGCAACACCTGCATCATACATTACATGTAAACCTAGTAGTGCAGCTCATCTGTGACAGTGGGAGGTCTCAGAAGCGCCGCAAAGAAGTGCAAGAAATTTAGTTTTGAATAATTGTGTTTCTTTATGCCTGGAGAAACTTGTTTGAGGCCTTGCTGGAGTGAGCAGAAGAGACTGACATGCTCCCTGCTGCTTAATCTGTGCCTTTTCTGTGAATTCTTAGCCCTCTTACTGGGTGTGTGAAGGAAAGATACCTTGGTTTGGAAGCATATCCATTTCCTGCGATTTCACAGTGTCTCTTTTGCCTTTCTTTTTCTGGAGAGTTGGCTCTGTAAATGATACCAGAACCATTCCTAAGCATACTTTCTACAGACACTAATATCTGAAAGGTTTTAGAGGCGTTCTTGACCATACATAGATAATTGTCTTCGATTATTGACCTGTGCTGTTATTGACCTATAATTGATTGTGCTCCTGCAAACTGAGATCATAGTAGATTTTTTTTCTGGGTTCTAGCTGCTTTTTATTTGGTAAAGTTATGAGAGCTGTTTGAAAACAACGCAAAACAAGTCTGATTTTTCTAGAACGCTTTTTACAGAAATACTTTAACATACTGCAGGAAAGGCAGTCCATTTTACTCGAGCAAGTCACTGAGTCAGTGTGTCATGTAGAGAAGGAGAGAAAGTGCATGAATAGGTAAGAGAAATCAAGGTCCTTTGGAATTCTAGGATCTGAATAAATAATTACTACTGTCTTCCCACCTAAAGGAAAAATAACAATCTAAAATATAAATGTAAAAATAAATGCCTATTGTGGGAAGTGTCTTGCCTCTCCTGGAATGTAACTAGCTGTGTTCTCTAGGTTGTGTAGATTTTCACGTACAAATATGGATATTCCCACCCATCAGACATCACTGATTTCTCTTTCATCTCTTTTCTCTGTTGACATTGCTTTTTTCTCAGATCTGAACTACTTTTTTGCATGTCATATGTTGTTTTATTTTCCCATTCCTCCACCTTTCTTCCTCTGTCATTTTTGCTTTATTTTACCTGTTTGTAATTTTTCATTCCTGCTTGCATCCTGTCTGTTCTTTCCCTCTTTGCCCTTTTTCTCATTTTCTATACAGATCTGCTAACCTTCTCTCCCTTTTTTTCTTTTCTTTGTTCATTTGACCAACAAACCAATTTTTTTTCTGAATCATTGCACTACTTTCTCCTTTTGCCTTTTTTCCTTATTCCCTGTACTTTTTTTCCCACCTGCATGTTATATTTTTTTTTCTGTTCCTTCTCTTTCGCTGCAAAGCTGATGGTACTGGAAAATTCTGCAGGGGTTATATATATGGGAGCTTTTCATGTTGGTGGTGGTATTCATTTCAAGTGAATTTTAGATTAATAATAATGTAAAAGCTTGAAGTATAAATAAATAAAAATTAACAAACAAACAAACAAACAAAACCAAACCCTCAAAAACCAACAGAAGAAATGGCTGGAGTACTAGTCGTAAAATACTTGGTTTCTGTTTTTCTGTTCCACTCTTCTCTGAAAGCTTTCTGCGATGAGGAGCACTTCTGAGTTAGATTCACAGCAATCTTTATTATCTCTTTTTTACCCTGTACTTCAGTTCTCCATCTGTCGAATGCCAAATGTGTTAACTTCTACTATTATAATACTACTATTATCTGCCATAATATATATTTCACTTATAGATATATTAACAGCTGTGAGGTAGCCAAATTGTGATCATATAGCTAGCTGAAGTAGATGGGCAGAAAATTTAACTCATGCCCTACTGAAATGGTTCATGCATAATCCTTGTAGTGCTGCTTTGTTAGTGACTCACTCCAACAGAGCATCCTTTGCACTCAAAATTGCTGTGAAAATGAGGCAAAGGAATCAAGCTTTATGCTCCTATTCTGGAAGCAGTTCTTGATGGAAAGTATCTTTCATGGTTCATTTTCACCAGTTAGGGTCAAATAATAAATAGAAAGCTAAAATGGTAGGGAACTTTACACTTTTTTTTTTTTTTTTTAATTGCAAAATGCAGCTACCAGGGCAAAGGTGTTTTTAAGAAACCATGAAATTACTGCATTTTAAGTTGCAGAAGGAGTTCTCAATAAGGGAAGTAGTTGTATTTTATTTAAAATTAAAGTATGGAAAAAGAATGATGGAATTCTGCTAGTTAAGTAGTGTAACTACTGTACATACTGCTGAATGGTTCTTGTTTATACCAGTAAATGAATTAAGATCTTAAAAGGGGGGTTTTGTATCACTTCGAAAACTTTGTAATTTTTTATTTTTGTCACATATAAAACCAAATGTGCCTGAAAGGAGCTGCAAAAACATTAAAATGCTCAAGAAAATGATCCACTCAACACATTAATCTTGCTTTCTAATCATGCTTTGTTTCCTCATTTGAGACCGAACAGAGTGAGAGCAGGAACATTACAGGAATATTAGCTGCGTGTTACAATACTTCACTGGGAGTTGATTTTAGACCTCTGTGGGATCTTTTTCACCTTTTCAGCACTTTGTTGCTGCTCAGCTCCTGTGCTTAATACCACAGCTGTAGTAGAATTAAACTGGGCTGGAATTTGAGCTTTAATTTAAGGTGATAACTGTACTCAAAAGAAGTATAGCAATGACAGGAAAATATTTCCTAAGCCCACATCCTGCTGCTGCTGGCTAGAGGTATGAGGGGGATGCTACTGTGCACACACTGGTGAGAAATGGGGGGTCTGGGGGGCCTGGGATGGTTTACGGTGGGGGGAGTTTTCAAAGCTTTTAGCTGTTAAGCTCTGATTTCCCTTAAGCATCCATAAATGCTGGTGAGAAAGCCGAATTTGGGAGAATTTTCGCAGAGATGATAAAAGGCATTTCCTTGTCACCAAGATACTCCTAAGATTTCAAAGCTGGTTGTCAATCACCCTCAGCAAGCAGGGCTTCTAGCATATTTTAAAAGACGGAAGGATAAATAAAAGGAAATTCTATGAATTCATTTAACTTACTACCTTTCTGGAAGTGATATTTTTCTAACAATTTTCGTAACTTGGAAAAAACAAACAGTGAGCAGAGGTGCATAGGAATACCTGTTTATTTATGGAGTTAGCCAACACAATGATCTGAAAAGTAGTGTAAAGGAAAGTTGTCTGCTTATAAAAATATTAAAAGTGTAACCAGCATCTAAATGGAACAGAAAATACATTTTTCTACCTGAATTGGCATACTTAGTACATATGCTTAACCTAAGGAAATATAATTATGGAAGGGAAAGCAAACAATTTCACTTCTTAGAAATCACAGCTTTCAAAAAGATTTAGAGCTGGATGGGGTCTCAGAAAATAAGAGGTTTTAAAAGTAAAAAAAAAAGTTCTGAAGCTTGATGTATTGATATTCACATCAGTAAAAGATAAAAATATTGAACCATTAGGTTTAAGCATTATTTAGAGATATTTTGGACAACTGAAAAGTAGAAATACAGAACCAGGTAGCAGAACTCCTTCCTATTCAAATTAATATCAGTGCTGTGTAAGGAACCAGAGAATGATACTTAAATTGAAAACAAATTAATTCAATAGATGGTAATGTATAATTTTCATTGAAAGACGACCAAAATATTTGGGAAGGAAACAAAAGATTGTCTTTGACAGTTAGTTCACGATAATGCTTTTAATAATGTATTTGTAGTTAAAATGTTATAAATGGGGCTAATTTTGGAAAGAGATTTTTTTTCACCAATGCTGGGCTTTTCTGTATTGCTCTGTAAAACAGACCATAAATTCTTACAAATAAGAAGTGCTCTAGTAAGTGCAGAGACCAAAGACCAAAAGAGCAAATTTCTTTTTTAGGGAAAAAAGCACACGTTGTAGTTCTACAGGCTGAAGATGTAAACACACTCAGAAAAAAAAAAAAATACTATGTGTGTTTCAATTATTTCAGTTCGTCTTAGACCTTTCCTGTGGAAGAAAATTGAAGTTTTAAGGACTGGACATAAAGATAATTCTATCATT
This sequence comes from Eulacestoma nigropectus, assembly GCA_013397775.1. Taxonomy (NCBI): domain Eukaryota; kingdom Metazoa; phylum Chordata; class Aves; order Passeriformes; genus Eulacestoma; species Eulacestoma nigropectus. The sequence continues at coordinate 103,902 of VZTE01004431.1, forward strand.
TTGAATTACTATTATTTTAAAAGCGAACGAGGACCTTTTTACTACATGAATGACCAGTAGCATTAGCTTGAGAGGGTGAGGAAAATGCAATGCTAAGAGCTTCACGTGACCTCAGGTGTAAATGACAGCAACCCTGTCTTGATTTCCACAGGTCTCGGATTAAGCTCATAGTGTATGGAATTTTCTAAATATTAGGAAACAGAGTTGTCTTTTATTGGAAAGAAAAAACCCAATCAAACAGATACAATATTTTTTTCTTGTTTACTGGTGAATTGCCTAATGTAGAAGATGGTTCGACTGTGAGTAGAAGTCTAAAATGTGGCAAATGCAAAAAGAAAGAATTTTTTTCTGTTGTCCATAATGACCCCATGCCACTCCTATATTCCTCTTTTTTCATTAAGCATGACTCATTGCCATAATTCTTTTGGAAAAGAAATAGAATGATGCCAAGATAATTTGTTCTGTGAAATAATTTGGGTTTTGTCCTCACAAAAATGCGTGTAAGCTTTTAATTTTAAAGGAAGGAGAGGCCTGAGGTTTCACTCAATATTTAATGTTTATATTTTATACTCCCTGTAATATGGGGTAATTCAGTCAACATAATATTTTTGGATGGTAGAAAAGTTCAAACATGAAAATTCCATTTGGACTGTCTGTGCTGCCTATCAGAAATCTCTAAGGGTATTTAATCATTCAGAATAAGAAAGGTTTCTTTAATTTTTAAACATGTATTTCATTTTATGTTTTATTTAAATTGTCTTAACATTTACATAGAACCCCTTGAAGGCTTGAAAGCTTGATATTTACGTTTGATTTTAAAAATAAATAATTATGTAGCAGAGTGTGAGCGGAGATATATTAGAGAAAGGAAAGGTATTTCATCTGAGTATGAAGATATTCTAACAATTACAAAATATGACTTGCAAAAGTTACTGATTTGTGTAGTGATTATTTATTTTAAAGGAACTGGAAGCCAGATTCCAGTAGGGGTGTTGTGGTACTGTTGCCTCCCACAACGGTGTGAATTTTTAAAGAAGTACTGTACATGAGAAACTCGAAGCTGCAGAAGTGTCGTTAATGATGGCTTATGAGACAGGGGAATTAAAGGCACAAGGGTAGTTTCTTTTTCCATGTTAAGAGATGGGTGTTCTTGGAATTACTCAGGAAATATGGGCTGAGGGAGGCTGGGTCTGTGCTGCTGCTGTGAACCTCGAGGAAAAATAATTACGATAGGAAAATCTAAACACTGTAAACGTGGAACAGGACATCACCAGCTGCACAGTGAAATGTGCAGCCTAGCATGGTCCATGAGAGACCAGGACAGAGAGGAGAAATGAGCAGCATTGGAAGCAGCAAGTTCAAGTAGTAACTGAAAACCTTCAGCATTTCTTATGATAAACTTCTGCATCTTTAAACTTTGATTCCACTCAGCAAAATTATTGAAAATTTTCTGTATTTTCTCATAGTTGTCAATTGTATGTTCCAGAAATATTCCAGAAATGCTTTGGCCTAGGCTGCTGTGTCAGGTTTAACTTGAGAGTCTCTTGAGTTTGATGGCAAGGTATTTATCATCCCACTTTGACTTGCAATCTGTCCTACAGGGGCTTATGAAGACAGGTGAACCTTCAAACAGTACTAAAAAGAAGATATTTATTTACTTCTGACTTAAACGTGCTAATGACAATTTACATGCTGTAATTTCTGAGTGTACCAGCAAAATGCTGATCTGCTCGTGTTTGTCAGGTATTTCACTTACGGTTCTGGTTTCTTCAGCTCTTAAGCAAGGTCCTTACTATCATCACTAAGTGAGTGTTTTCCCAGTCGACTAAGGGAGGATGCAAACTTTTATTAAAGCAGCTAACCCTTTAAAAAGAGTTTATTCCAATCTTCCTATTGACACCAGTACACTGTATTCTCAATTTAGAATTTACTGAATACTTGTTACTAAACAAATTTAGTTGCACTCATATCATGAGAATGCCAAGTATTTTCACATACTTTGGGTGGAGAACTGAATGTGAGGCCTTTCTTTCTATTTGTCTTTCCTCTGTTATGGCATTTTCCAGCTGGTAGGAACCTCAGACTAAACCTGATTTGATTTCTCTGTGATTTTATCTTGCTTCCACTTTTGGGACATATGTTGGCTTGTTTTTCACCCTGTCTATCTAGTCCAAGGTGATGTGGTCATTTAATATAATTAATTTCATTTACAAATGAATTTTAAAAAATTATTTTCTATGTGATCTGAAACTTGCATAGAAGCAATGCAATTATTCATTTTAGATTTTCAGTGTAACCATTTGCTTGTAACTCTTTAGCAGATGCTTTTAGCTACATTCAGTGGTCTTTGGGAGGTATTCTTTGGCTTTGTCACAGTACAGAAGTATGCATAGCTGTGTCTGAAGTTTGCACCTTAAATAAAAGGTACAGGGTATGTTACACACAGGGGTTTCATGTGTAAATTTGCACACACTTCAGATCACGCTTTCCTTTCAGCTCTAAATGTTTTTCTCCAATACAGTCAGTGATAAGCCAGCAAGCATTAGCAGTGGTTTTGTATTTTAAACTTCGATACATATGCAAAATTTTGTTGACAGGTTATCAAAGTTAGTTGCTGCTTCTGAGTAATTTTTAAGGCAAATACCCAGGATCAGATGTTTGGTGTTGCTGTATTCACTTCTGTCTGTGATATCATTTGGCTTTGATATCATCAGTCATTAGAATGTCTCAATGTAATGTAAATCTTCATGGTTTTCAAAGAGCCATAACAAAAAAAAAAGAAATTCTTTTTATTGCATCATTTACTGGGGGTGGGAGATATTAAAATGAGACATTTTCACCTTGAGAATTAATTTGAAAACTTTGATTTTTTTTATGTAGAGAAAGCTGTTGTTCAAAACCACTTTATACCTCTCTAGACAGAGGTGTCCCTAGATTTTTAATCCCAGATATTTGTTTTAAGCATTTACATGCTAATTCAGTTTGTTAAACTGAAATTTGAAAAATATGTAGTTAAAACCTGCCCTGGTGTTTTAGCTTTTTCTGAGATTTTTGAATCACAGCTGGTTAATAAGAATTTTGTCTTCACTTCTTCCGCACCTACGTTAAAAGCACCTTTTCTGTCTCACAACCTGTACAGTTTTCCCATAGGGACATATAATGGAATTCATCAAAGCAAAAAAAGTGAGTTACACAATCATTTATTTACTCATGTAGGACAATAATGCTGTTGATAGTTACCTGGACACACTTTCATTTCATTAGACTATGGAAAATCTGGGCGTTAAAAATTCGTAGCAGTCTTGATGACAAGTGAACAGAAAGAAACTCAGTTGGGGCTGCATGGTGGTTACTGTCTCTTTTAATGCTGTTTGTTGCCTTTTGGCAACAATGAGCAGAAATGCTGTTGCTCTGAATTTTCTAGAATATTTAATTATGTAAATTATGACAAGGAAGTCCAGTTTTCATGGTATAGAGAGTCAAATGATACATATTATTATTTTATTATGATTAAAAAATATCGGTTTAGATTCTAAATTCATGTCCATCTTGTTTCATGAGCACAAGTTATCTAATAGTCATAGGTAAGGTTTTATGTTTGTCTGCTAGACAGATGACTACAAGTCAAGTATAGGAGTCCCTGCTGTCTGTTTTGCTTTCCAGCCTTGTGGGACTGGAGTTTCAAGAGTTAGTAGCACTGGCTGACTAGCAGCAGAAGATCTTTTGCAGGAGTGCTGGAACAGTATTTTGGAATCACTCTGAATGGTAGGCTGGCTCTCATCAGAGACAAGAAGGTTCCTGACGGTGGTTTCATCTTGTAGGAGTGGTTTTTTTACTTGTTTGCTGCAGTTCTTTCAGGAGCTGTTGAAATACAGAAGAGCCCTGCATTCCGCAGTTAATACCTTCTTTAACTTGCTTGTTTGGTAGATTTCTCTGTGAGTGAAATGGTATGTTTGACACCAGAAAACATTTTTGCTTTGAAATTTTTATGTATAAGGTAATTCTTTATGTCAGGGGCACCGAAATCTTCATTAAAACCTCTACAGAAAATGTAAACAAAATATGAGACAGTTCTTCACCTGTCCTTGATATTCCTTTCATTTCAACTGCTGCACACCTTGCTATCTTTTCCCAATTCTATTAAACTGTGTAATGCTGCATAGTAAAATATGAGATAAACAATTGAAATGTAATTATTTTGAATTAACTTTCTATGTCTGTAGCCATGCACCAGGTTTATTTTCTGAGGAGATGTATAACCACATTTGTATCTATCTATCTAGTGTGAAAAACAAAGATGGTCAGCATCAAGTATTCATCACAAGCACAAGATTGGTCATGATCCTTTTTCCACTGTCTTTAGTGAATAGATGTAGTGTGTAACTTCCAGACACTGGATACGTACCCTTTAGCTGTCCTTAACAAGTAATAAAGAATCTGAGACACTGCTTCACTTTTTAAATTCACTGGTGAGCAGAGTTCACTTGTGTGAAAGGCTGCCTTTATTAGTACCTTACTTGTCTTCAGAGTTTAATTTAGTATCTCCCTGGTGGGCAACTGCATGGGAGGTAATCAGCTTGATATCATGGCTTTAGGGAGTGCGTTTTGTTTCCATAATTGGCCTACATTCCATCTGCACAGGATCTGACTTAAGATATCCAAAGGTTTTTGCAAGGTAAGCATCCCTGAAATTCAAGCCTAGAATTTTTGTCATGTCATATCCGTGCTATATTTATTTACATGTGGTTTGCACAATCCATTCTGACTATACACTTAAAACTTTGCTTTTATCTAAATTTCTTTCATCTGAGAAATCACTCATTTCTGTTTTTAACAACCTTTTTTTCAGTAGTATTTGTCATCTGATTTGAAATGTAAATTTTAAAAAAAGACATACATAGATTTTTAAATTCTCTGTCCAGGCATTTAGATTTACATTTTCCACAGAACTGTTTGAACAGTAACTAATCAGAAAGTAAGTGAAGTGTTTTTACTTATTCTCAGCAAACTGCATTCAGAGGATGAGAAGAACACCTCCACTGGATGAACTGCAGCCGCCTCCATACCAGGATGACAGTGGCTCTCCTCATCTTTCCTGTACGCCTTCCGAAGTCGGAGACAGCAAATGCGAATATTCCCAGTGTAGCAACAGTCCGAGATGTTCATATAAGTGCCCAAGTGAGGGAAGCACGGGACACGAAATAGAAAGCTTTCATAACAAAGGATACGAAGAGGATGTTCCGAGTGATAGCACAGCGGTTCTTAGTCCAGAGGTAAATGAAAATAGCTGAATGTGTTGAAGCACTTTTTAAATCTAAAGATCAGTGCGCAGTTACATGGGCACTAATATTGCAGCTTGTTTCATTAAAAAAAAAAAATCGTCAGAAAACATGACAGTAGGATTTCAGATTGTTCAGATTGCTGTAGTTATCTTTATGGCACCTTAACTTTCAAACCAGCTCGCAGTAAGAGTGAATTATTTTTTAAACTATTTTAAACCAGTAAGAAAATTTCATCACCCTATAAGGACTGTAGTCAAAATTCTTCCACATAATTTTTACAACCCAAATAAAAGAAAAGTTCTGTTCATGTTTTTTCAAACTGAACACCCCATAATGTAAAACAAAAACAAAACCAAAAATTTACAAAGATTTTATTTTTTTCGATTGTTGATGTGGTATAGTGATTTGGGCCACTTAATTTTCATATTCTCTGCTATAAACTGTAATGATTTTTTTTTTTTTCTGTGAAGAAATCATCTTTTCTGACACCTATTTCATTGAAATGTATTTAACAACCAGTTACTGCACTGGCATCTATGGGTAAGTCTAATTAGTGATGCCATGTGCAGAAGAGGCTCCTTTTGGTACAAATTTGTCTTTTGTCGTGACTTGAAGTCTTGAAGTGCATGTTAGAGCTCAGTCCTGATGTTTCTGTCTTAGTAGACCTGTTGCTATGTTGATGTTGTGTACCTGGGGTGTTGGTGCAAGGTCTGGAAGGCCCAGCTGCAAGGTCTTCCCATTTTGTGTTACTCCAGTCATTAATGTAAGCATACTCAATAAGAGCTGAGAATGCTGCCAACATTTTTTTTATAGCCGCTCAAAACTTCAGGAGTGAAGCCTTTAGAGGAATGCATTCCCACAGCAACGTGGCAGGCAGGTTAAAATAAGAACGTTTCTTAGCCCAGAAGGCTTTGTTTTGGCGTCTATTTGTTCATGTGAACAAGCTTATGTTTGATAATATGAAGATAAACTTGAAACCCCTTTATTTTACATATTTGGAATAATTTATTGTATGACCAGTAGGTTGAGTGATACTTGTTAATATTTTCTGTTCCAGTATCCCTATCAAACCAGCTGTTGTAACATTATAGGTGATCAGTATTTTATTCAAAATTCGAAGTGACAATAAAAAAATCTGAATTTTAAGATTAAGACAAAATATTAGTGGTTTGCAGAGAGTTCAGAAGATGAGTTCAAAACAGATGCATCTTCTACAGTTCCAGTAAAATTACATTAATAAAGCCATGTTAGTAATGTCCTTGGCCATAGCAGAGGGGTTGGAACTAAAAGATCTTTAAGGTCCCTTCCAAGCCAAACTGTTCTGTGATTCTATATTTCTACGATAATTTTTGGCATATTTGTATAACTCTTGCGGACTGCAGCAGGAGCTGCATGTGCAAGTAAGTTTGTAATTTGTATATTCTTTGCTGGCATCTCACTGTGCTCTCAATCATTAGCTGTCTCTTCAAGCAGTGTGATGGGTTAACTTTAAAATACGTGTGTACTCACACTGAAATAAGGTGGTTTTATCCTGTAACAAATGCATATACTTTTTTGAAACGTGGGGCACAGAAGAAGAGATCATTACAGCCTAATTCAATCTGAGTTCAGACTGATTGGCTCCTGGCTTTTGGTGGTATTGGCCAGGTAAATTCTTGATTTCATCTTGACTGCCACTCAGCCATCTCCTTGGACTTTCAGTGCTTCATAACCTTGTTTATGAAAGGAACAAAAAGATCACAGTGCCTTCATATTGTCTAGAGTAAACCATATATTTCCATGCTAGATTTAATAATAGAATACAATAAATAAATAAATAATTGCCTTTTTTTCTTCTTCTTCTTCTTCTTCTTCAGGATATGTCAGCTCGAGGATCATCTTCACAGCTTCCTAAACCTTTTGATCCTGAGCCAGTAGCTAAATATGGCACACTGGATGTGACTTTTGACTATGACTCACAGGAACAGAAGCTTTTGGTGACAGTGACAGCTGTCACAGACATTCCAACGTACAGCAGGACAGGTGGAAGCTCGTGGCAAGTACACCTAGTTCTTCTCCCTATAAAGAAGCAGAGAGCAAAAACCAGCATCCAGCGGGGACCGTGCCCTGTCTTCACAGAGACATTCAAATTTAATCACGTCGAGTCTGAGATGATTGGGAATTATGCAGTTCGCTTTCGACTGTACAGCGTACGGCGCATGAAAAAAGAGAGGATTGTGGGAGAAAAGATTTTTTACTTAACAAAATTGAATCTTCAAGGGAAGATGTCAGTGCCAGTGATACTGGAACCTTCTTACAGTCTGCCTGTGAGTATTAAATGAGGCAGAATAAGAATGCAGTGAGATACAGTGTCCTGAATTCTGTAAGAATAGTGTGTATATTTATAGAGTCATCACATCCACTCAGTTTTTTGAACAGTCATAGCACTGCATTAGCACAATGATAATTTTCTTAGAGCTTCTGTAAGTACATTCACTTTCCACCTGCAATAGCTGCCCATATTTTTCCTTTTAATTACTTAGACATTTCCAGTCCATAAATAGGGATATAGTGGTGAATGCATGTATACATGCATATAGATATGTATATGTATATGTATGTAATAGTATAATCTTTTCTTTACCACCTGCAGCACTTCAATTTAAAAACACACTAGAGTGAAAAAAAAAAAAAAAAAAGAAGCTATATTAGCAAATGCCCTCCATCTGTTGCAATTAAGTCTTGGTTGCAAATAGGTATTTTCCTTGAAAGAAAGAAAGAAAGATAGGAAAGAGGAATTTTGAGAGTATAAAGCTATTTTTAATAACTTCACATTCGAACCTTGGAAATAATTGATTTCTGGTTCAATCTGAAGTGAAAAGTAGTTGAAACTGAAAAGAATTTTTTCTGAAAAAAAAGACCTATCTGACGAACAAAGTTTTTTGTCCCCCAAATAATATTTTACATAAAGCAAAGCAACAGTAATTAAGGATAGATATTGGTATCATTATCTTTAAACACAGAAGATCATTAAACTGGCAGTGATCACCATCTTCTTTTTTGTTTTTGTGAGAATTTAAGTATGCTTTTGTCCAGAAAGAGGATGTTTGTTGTGTTGTGGTCTGGGCATCCTAGACTAGGAGTGCTTGAGTGTTCCTTGCTTAAGAGTTGCATGTGTGCTGTATTACAGACTTTTGGGGGAAGAATTGATGATTATCAAGGACATCCATATTTGGACATTGTATGTGTTTTGTGGGTGTTTTTTTAAACAATCAGTAAAAGAAAAAGAGGAGGAGAAGGGAAAGAAGGGAAAATATTTTTTTAGGTGAAGTAAAGCAATTAATTTGTTCTGCGTTTTGAAAAAAAGTTTGGTTCAACTGAAATGGCATTTCTGTTGAACGTGAGTATTGCCAAAGACTCAGAATAAAAGGCTGTAGTATTTAATGACTAAAAATATATTTATTAGTAAAAGCTGAGGTTAAATCATGGATCTGATGGAGAATCAACTCGCAGTAGAGCACATTTCTCACGGTTCCTTAAGAAGCACAAGTCAGTCTAATCTAAGGATGAAATGCTTTACCTTTCTAGAGCAAACTTTCTTAGCGAAGAGTTTGCTAGTTTCACAGCTTGGAAGAAAGCACCCCATGACACAAAACATTGAATATTCTAAAGGTACTTGCTTAATTTGTGTGTTTTCAATAGGTTCGTGTATAAAATTTACGCAAGTCAGTTAAAGAGGGCAGTGAAGAGGCCAGGCTTGTGATTAATTGGTGTATCTCATATGTGCACTGCGTTTTTTTCAGGATTATTTTCTTGAGGTTTTGTGATAGGCAGAGTGAAAACAAGTTCCATGAGGCATCAAAGATGATAAGGTTGTTACTTATTTTCTATTATGGTAAGGCATGGTGTGTCAGCATTTTTCACTCCTCAGTTTTTGGGGGTTGGAACAAGAATAAGGAATATTGGTAGAAAGTGAAGGGATCTTCCAGAGTTTGTTGTTGTAACAGGATTTAAGCAGCTCTACCTGTTTCTGGAAGGGATCCTTTAGAGTCTTGATAGCTTGAATGAGGATCCATGGTCTTCTGGAACTATGCAAATCAGTTTTTAAACCTTTGGGAATTCATTCACTTCCAAGTTTATAGGTACTTTTATCTTATCATTTATAGCCAATATAGTATTTTTTTAGTGAGCAGATTTATTACAGGATTTAACATCCATTTGTTTTGCAAGAGTGTTAAAATTCACTGTGGTTTTAGGATGTATGACTGGAAGTGGGGGGCATCCTTGGGTTCTTGAGCTCAAGCCCTGGTTACTCAAAACAGCCAGGTCATCTTGATCACAAAATTGTGAATTTTCATCTGAAAACATCAGGTTGTTTTGTTTGCAACCTGAATTTCTTCATGGCCAAGTTATTACCATTTGTTCTTGTGCCAGCATCAGCCTTGAGCTTAATTAGTTCCTACCCTTCTCAGGTGTTTGCCTCTGGGTATATTTATATACATTGATCGTATTCCTTTTCAACTGTCCTTTTGCTAGAGTAAACCAACAGTCTTTATGTACAACTAATCAAAAATGTCAGGCAGGAGTTATTTAACAGGAGAGGGTAAGTGCTGTTTGAATTTGGAGATATCCAGTTGCTCAAGGATATTAGTAATTACAAGATCCACGATGAGGCACATTGTACATTCGGAATTAAATTTGCCTTGTTCAGTTGCAGAGGGTTTTGTTGCTGAGAAGTGTATGTATGCGACAGCTTTTTATGAAGAAATTTCTTAGACACATGACAGTTGTCCTATTTTTTCAACTGCTTCTCATTATATGGATTTTGTGTATTAAATATACCTTCTGTCACTGAAACTTCCTAATCCATTGAAATATCTATGCTAATCTCTTCTGTGGAAATGTATTTTATTTCCTTCTGTCTGTGCCTGATATTATATTAATGTATTTTATTAGCTAATCGTATGCCTTCTGATTGTATAAGAACAGTTTGTATCCTGTGAAGTTCAGTATTTTTTCAGTGATACCTTAAAGCTGTACACAAGGGAATCTGGCTAAAGGTAGATCAGCAAGGTCACTGCCTTTCAAACAGTGACATGCTGACATGAGTGGGGCCTGCAAGTCTCTGGTTATTGTTAAAATGTGAACAAGTGCATGTTGTGGTGAGGACATGATACTAGTATGTTCCTTAAACAGGTTTCAAAGCTACACATGGCTTCAAATTTACAGATTTATTCACAAAATATCATTTTCACCCAAGATTTCACCCCGTTTCTCTCTTTCCCACGTTGTGTATAACGTCTTGCATTAGCAGCTATTATCCCCACTCCCGCTGCCATTTGTCTTTAACAGTCCTCTGTTGCTGCAGTTCTCCCACGTAACAGGGAATTCCTCCTCAGCCCCCTTATTTATCACACGTTTCCTCCCAAGTTCAGTGTATGTTTGAATGAGGAGGAAGCAGTGAAACCGATATGAGTTGGGCAGAATGCAGTTGTCACTGTTATCTGAGACTGAGTGCCTTTCAGATTTAATAGAAATTGTCCATTGCATCAAATCTTGACTAGCAGAGGTGTGGTTTTAGCAGGTACGTTGTGGTTTTGTCAGAGTATAGTTTGTGTAGGAAGATATTTGTTGATGCTTTCAGAGAAATTTTTCCTTTAGTACAGCGGAAGACAAATTTTTCTTCACCCATCTTGAAGTTCAGAAAAGCTGTTTATTTCTCTTCAGGAAATCCCTGTGGACCTGTTTTTAGTTACTCTTCATTCTTCTCACCCACAGAAATTTTCCTGATGGTGAAAAACAGCCTCCAGTATGATGTGATTATAAAAACATATAAGCTGTTTATTGAGTGAAATCTGTTTGGAAAAGATCAAAGAAACATGCATAATCTACTTCACCATCCCATAGGTTGCTCTTTGGTGTAGAATAACAACAACCAATCATGGTTTGTATGTTGTGATTGATTTGGGAAGTACTATTTGAGTGACTAAAACATACTTCTTGCTGCTAAGCAAATCTAGTAATCATTCATTATGTATCATCAAATTACAAGGTGTTTACTGGGAAGAATTCAATTTATTTTTCTTTCTTTCTGTAGCATTCTCCATTTCTAACACCTTGAACACCCAGTGTGATCCGCATGACAAAGAACGGATGGTGTAGGCAATCATAGGTGTTTAAAAGATTATTTTGTACATCTTTACTATAAATATCCAGTGTCTGGATAATTCTTTTAATTAGTTTTTTTGAGTGAAGGCATTTATGTATGCAGTGTATAAAGATGCTCAGTCTTGCACACACACATGCACTCTCTCCACTATGAGGACAATGGTGAGTCATCTAGTGTACACTGGTTTATGCACTGTGCTTAAGGCATTTATTTCATGTTGCCCTTTATGCGTGGCATATCTTCAGTATTCCTTGTAATGTTTATCAGCTCATAAACTTCGTGGGAATAAAGGCTTTCAGAATGGAATTTCTTTTTTGGGAATTCTTGTCCATTATAGAGTCAAGCTGTCAGGTTTTGTGCAAACTCTTAAAGTATATAGTCACTGCTAGTGACTTTACTACTGTGTTTTTCTGGCACAATCTATCCAGGATTGTATTTGGAAGGCTAAATACTAAAATTTGTATATATAAACAGAGCTTTATTAAATACCAGTATGATGCTTCGAGCTGCTAATAAAAAAAAATGACTACGACTTGTCTAGGGAAGAAACAAAAAGACAAAATATTTTGTTCTTAGTATTTTAACTGGAATTCTACCTAAAACAAAGAGTTCCTATGTGATGATGTATAAATGCTTTTGGTTAGTTTATATAAATTATATCCATCAAAGTAAGGGGCAATTATGTTTAAACCCTGGGCACACTTTATCTCAGGAATAACTTACTCAATTCATCTGAATTAGTGGTAGTGATACACAGAAAATCAGAATTGATCCTTTGACACTGTAAGAAAGATGGCTCCTGCAGTTTCTTTGAAGGAAGTTATTAGGTGATTGGAAAATGGTGATGATGTTAGTGAGGTTGCAGGAGAACTTGACAGCACTTGGCAAAGCAAGCATTCCCCCTGTGTTTGGCCGCTCATGTAACCTTTTGTGGCAGTATCGGCAAGCAGCAGCCATTTCCTTCTTGGTGGTGTGGCTAGGGGTAAAAAAATTGACTTTCAACTCCCTTGCTGATACACAAATGGGAAGCAAGTTCCTACATGGGTAACCAGATCTATTACCATAACCCTGAATGTAGGATACCAAGAGAATTTTTTGAAGTCAGCAAAGTAAAGAATTTCATCTAATTTTCAAAATCATCACCTGATCACACGGAGTAAAATAACAATTTAAAAACAGGTATGCTTTGCCTTTAATCAATGAGTTCCTTCAAAAAAGTTACTTACTCACTTTGGTCCCTACAATCTTTGATATTTGCAAATAATGGAAGCTATGTTTCAGACATGGTATTACTATTTTGAGTGTACGATGATGCTTTTCAGTCTCTAAAGTGCCTCTAGTCAAATGACAGTCTGTGAATGACTGTTCTAGATTAACTCGAAGTAATCCTCTTGAGCACTACTCTTACTTAGTCAGAAAAGCCAGTCCATCAGTGGCAAATGTATTGTCTAGAATTCTATGTCTAGTTTTGATCATCTTTAAAAAAATAAAATAGAGAAACCTTATCAATATGTAAAGCTAAAAAAATGAGGTAACTATGAGATTCTGAGACTATCATTCTCTGTAGTAAAAGTATGGTCTCCCCACCTGGACTGTGATTTCTAAGAGCAGTAAGGAAAATAATCATACTGTAAATTTCCCAGAAGTGACCTTTTAGAAGTTAAAAGTAAAGATTATCAAGGTGTCCTTCGTATGAAATTTCCGCTTTCGAAGACTATGAGCTGCTGCTTAAACCTTCCTCAAGCAACTCTTCCAGTGGAGGTACATTCCGTAACTTATCAATCCAAGTGGAATTTCTATTTCCCTTTGAGATGCTAAATTTCCCAAATATTTTGTTTTCTTATAGTTTTGACTCTTCTTGTTTGCATGTCTATGTACACACAAATATCTTCTCACATTTGTTACTGTTCTTTCAAGAAAGCTAGGAAAGGTCAAAACACAAAATCAGTTCTGTTTGCAGGTTTGAGCACCCCTCAGCAAAAGCATGTGCACTGTTTTCCTTCGATTTATTTCCATTGAGGCAAGTCCTAAGTTTTTGCACAAACAGATGAAGTCACCTAGTCTGCAAATTCATAATGTACATGGCTGTGGAAATTTTGAATTAGTTTTTGATTAATAAATCAAGGTGGATGATTCTTCTTATTACTCTGGTGGGCTTTGAAGTGTAACATAAATCTTCATTAGCATTCTTCATTTCAGACTTGAGGATCTTCAGGTAGTCATTTCTTTTGTATATTCAAGCAGCCTGTATTTGGTATCAGATAAGCATTTCTGTTCATGGGGTGCCTTTAGCAAGGGATCCTTTTAGTCATAATGCATCAGCCTCTTGTCAGGTTTGTCCTTTGTATCATTTGACCTTGAGCTGAATCTTTCACAGCTCCTGTCTTTCTGTTGGGCTTAATCAGCTGTCAGCTGGCCCCAGGAGAATCCAGCTTATCTGTTCCCTTTCTTTTTGGTGTGTCGGACAGCTCTGAGAACTGAAGCAGATCCCTTCCGACTGGAAACACCTGGTGGTCCTCTTATCATGAGATTAAATGTGACTTGAGCAAATCAAAAGGGCACCACTAGCAATTGTTAATCACAAAGAGTTTACCTGACAAATACATTTTAAATGTACAGTTAATGGTATGGGTTTGTTCATTGTGAAAAATAGTTGCGTGTATGTTTATGCAATCAAATACTATTCCATAGATTGACTACTCATAAATTGTGCTTACTGTTTGATGGCTGAATCGTTCTCTTTTCCCAGACTGAAAGGGTGTAATCAAGAGAAAAATGAAATTATTTGCCATTGATCTCCCCAGTGAGCATAGACCAAATCCAGCTGGACAGAGCATTGTCATTTAAAGAAGTCTGTGGTCTTGGAAGCTGTCCCACAGTAGCATCTCCGTGCTGTTACATATTTGACAGGGAGTAAAGAGAGGGGGAGATGTGAGTGGATCCGGGTGAGAGCTGTTAGCGTAGCTTCATCAGGAATGCAGGTAAAATATCTGCATTTTGTGTCAGATGTTCTTACCTAAATTGCTAACACAAATATCTAACAGCTTTTAGTGCTTGAATGTTTCTTTATGCTACCTGTCTTATCTCAGAAAACAGAATTCGATAATAAAAGGCCTCTTGCCTCTTTTCCTCCCCATGAGGCCTATGGCTGTATAAAAAGCTGCTAGACTTCTGCAGTGTAAAAACACGACTTTTGCAAATGCTGTAAATTCCATTGTAGGTTCATTTCCAAATGCCTCCACTGCTGCTTGGGTTTGCTCTGCAAATTTCAAGCTCATTATGTCTGTGGAACAACTAGGTGACCTTTTGTCATCAGCCAAAGGTGTAATTTCAATATAGACTAATAGAAGTTATAGAAAACTTAAAATGTTTCCCTTTCAGTAGAAAAATAATGTTTTGTTCTGCAGAGCTGATAATTTAAAAAAATTTAAGGCACAAAGTGCTAATAGCAAATTCTCATGAAACAGGAAAAACAACACAGAAATCTCTCTTGAACTTGTTAAAAAACTTTCAGAAAAGTTGAGTGTTGATTTGCCATTATTAAGAATATGTAAATTGTTACTTTTATATTACTATTAAACTATTGTATCTTAAAATTTGAAAGCAAGCCTTTCTTTATCAATACGGTATTCCTATTAGAAAGCCCACAAAGATTTTAATTTTTATTTAAATTAATTAATTTTAAATTACTTTGAAATGGAAATTTGTGTACTATCATAATGTATCTTAGGATATTTGTTGTAGTGTCTATGGTAAATTAAAGCTGTGTATAGAATTTTTAAGGTTTTAGGCCTTTGAATCTAGTGAATCAAAGAATTTTAGTTTGATCTCAATTTTTCAGTGTTCCATCTGTGTGAAAGCAATGCGGTTTCTAGAATTCTGCATCCAGAAGCTTTTTTCTCTTGAGAGTAAAAAATAGGGTAGAGCAGAAGCTTTTGATGAGAAATGGGAATATTATAATTTCAGATAATCTGATTTTCAACTACAATAATAGTATTTTAATAATCAGAACAATCCATATTTGATGTGAATACCATTGATGTTGAGTGGAATTATTTGCTAAAACTGGAATTTTTGGCTGGGAAGTCCTCGTAATTTTTAAAGCATGCCACTCTACCCAAAATAAATGTTTTTCTTCCTAAGATCAAGTTGCATAATGGAAAGATTATTAGACTATTTAGCTTCATGTTTGTGATTTAAGCTGACTTAGTAATGCTGCAAAGTGTTAAGTACATGAATAAAAATGCACATTATACTTAATTGGAACATGCTTCAAGGAAGCTATTAAGCAAAAAACCCCAAATAATTACCTGTCATAGACAATGATGCTTTCCTAAACTTGAATCTTTATGAGATCCTTAAAACTATTTTTTTCGGTGTTGGCAAGTTCAGGTTATAAATTTAAAGCAAAATACTGGTAACTATCTGTTCTCCTAATTTTACAGTACAGGACAGCTGGCTTTACGTTTTGACATTCCTAATTCTTTTACATCCCTCTGTTTTCAGGGCTGTATTCATCAGGTGGTTTAAGTTCTCTTTCCCAGTAATGATCTGGATACTTTTTCAACATTATTTTAGCTTTGAAACATGTTTTTATAACATATGTGGTGCTGAAGCCAGAATGAACCACTAATGAAGGATGTGGAGCCCCTAAGTTTGGTTTTCTCCTCTTGAGAGGTGGCCTGGAGCCTGTGTGGGGCTTGGGTGCTCTCCTCACCTCAGCAAGCTCAGAGGGGAACGGGAGCTTCAGGGTTCAACACTGGGTTGGTGATTGAGAGAGATGAATGCTTTTATCTAGAAACTGTTGGAGACCTGGGTTGAGGGCCTTCCTTTGCCTACCAGGATTCAAATTTTTTTCACTAACCTCTCAGTTGTGTTGGTCCAGAAGTAGAAAAAGTAATATGCAAAACAGTTCTTTAAGAGATTAGTGGTATAACATTAACATTTAAAATTGGAGAGAGACATTTTGACAAGTAACATGCTGTGAATCAGATTTTTGTTGCTGAAGGATTGTCAGCAAGGTTTCATCTTTTCTGTGTATATTTTGAAAAGCCAAAAGAATCAGATGCTCTTGTTTTGTAAGCCTACAGAGACATGATTTTAACCTGTGCATTGAGGAAAATGAACTTTTCACTGCCTTCAGAGCATGGCCAGGTTATTCCCTGTCATTAAGTCCAGTTGGCTTAAGAGCAGAATTTATAAGCAGAACTGCAGGGTATAGAAAAAGAACAGTAGGAAATGAATATGTAAGTAACAAATACCGTGTTTCCATGGAATTGTGGGGAAGGAAGACAAATAAATACATTTTACATACATTACCGTGGATGCAAGTAGATGATGCTCTATGTTGTAAGAGGGGAGAGAAGAACACTATTGAAAATGCTTCTCAGGGTTTGAAGTCTCACATGATGCATTCTATGTGTTCATGTCCATTGGCATGAGGGGGAAAAAAGAGTGTTCTTTTTTTGATTGCCAACGTTTGTACAATGGGATCATATGAAATACAAAGCCTGCTTAATGGGAATGTTTTTATTATATGTTTATGAAGAAGTCATGCTTCTTCCCTAGATAATATATGCAAAGAAGTCATCAAGGACAATAGTTTGGAGAATTAGTAATTAAATTTTTGTAGAATATGACACATATTGCTTTTACGATCCAGTGGAAAGCAGCAATTCTTGTAAGTGTCGATCAAATAAAATCAGACTAACTTTGTTACAAAGTACTGTCCTGTGGTATATATGGGAAAGGTTTAGGTCCTTTGCACACACCTCTGTGTTAGAAAGTTGAAAAGCTGAACATTTTTTATTTACTGCAGGAAGACAGATATTTGAACCAAATATTTGGAATAGACTTCACCATTTTTTTTGCAGTGCTTGCTGTTAATAATGTATTTATGGCTAAATTGACAAAAAAGGGTTCAGGATTTAGTATTAATATCCTGGAGACAACCTCAAGAGACAGTTTCTTGCACTGTGGGCAGATCAGTAACACTTTGACAGTTCATCTAAGTTCTTAAAAATCCACATACAAGGTTTTGTCACAGTTCTTACTAGGCTCTTCTGCTGCTTCACTGACCTTGAAAAGCCTTTGCTCTTATGGAACCTTAGTCCTTCTTTTCCTTGCTTGTTAAATTACAGACAGTGTTTATAGAGGACAAGTGGGAAGAGTTATGAAAATAAACTTACATAGACATTATTTCAAACCAATAGTAACTTTTGGTCTGAATCTTAAGTTTCCCACAGGGAAGCAAGAGTATCAAAGTGGGCTACGGATAGCTTTAAAGACAGATTGAATGCAGACCTACATGGAGATGAAAAGCATCTGGTTGCACTGTAATGTTGTCACTGGAGCTCCATCTATATTCATGTTGTACCAATGAGCAATTTCAGTGTTAATATTTTACCATTTGGCACTTGATTGTGGAGCTTGTATTTTGAGCAGGTGAAAGTGTAACTTCTTGTCTGGCTTTTTTCATGATGAGTTTGTTAGTGCTCTTCTAGAATTCTGACTTGTGCAAACAGAAAAAAAACCCTCTAAACAGAAACTTTAATAAAACTGTTATTTCCCGTTCTAGTGCAGCACATGACTTAGCACAAAGTCAGGTTATTTACCCACAGATATCATTATCATGGACTATCTTCCTTAAAACAATTAATGGATTTCCACAATGTGAACAGTAAACTCTGTGCTGGAGAAAATACTTTTCAGAAGATATCTAATAATACTCAGTATCTCTGCTTTTATCTTTGTCCTACAATGGAAAGTCTTTCTTCAGTTGTTGATCTGAGCCCAGTTGATCTCAGCTGTCTCTTACCATCCCTGTTTCCAGTTTCTTCTTCTCTTCCTCATAAATTTTTTCTGTTTTCTTTCAAAAGAAAACTGACAAAATGTAACCTTGCCCTCCGCCTTTCCTCTGGTCTTTTATGTACTTGTCCCCAAATCTTCTGTTTTCTTCTTTATTATAGCCACAGAAATTATACTTTGGTTTATCTTGTTTAATCTTTTTTCACCCAGGAATATCATTCTGTCTTCTAATCTGCTTCATTTTCCTTCTTAACATTTCACTTTCTCTTATATTAGTATCTTCCAGTTCATAACTGAAAAGCAGAATATTTTTTTTAATACATTTGGGTCAGCATGAAACAAAATGAATTGAAGTTGGTTTTTTTTGAAAGTGAAAGGGAAAACAAAACGCAATTTAGCTTTTTCCTTCAGTGAATTTGATTGCTTTATTTTAATGTCTTGTCTATGTCCCCACAGCATTTGTAGGAAGGAGATTCATAAATTTATTATACAATAAGGGTTAAACAACATTCTTTTTCCTCAAACCTGCAAAAATATTTTGGTTTAGAAAATATTGTAGCAGAACATTTAAGTTAGACTCTCTCTCCAGATTTTTATCTAGCTTACATCTACCAGTTCTTTCTGTGCACCACTTCTAAGGTACAGTCATTTAGTTGCATTTCCATCCACTTAGAGTTCTGAAGCATCTTGGTCTTCTCGACCCACCATTCAGCTGGTGAGATACTTTTGCCTGGTCTTGACAAAGGCAGTCTTGTCCTTCTCCTATCCACTCAGGATTCTGCTGTAAAGGAATGGTATTTCTAGCCCATGCTTATGTAACTTTGTAATACCACACATTGAATTTTTCAGTTGTTTTCCTCCTCTATGATACCACACAGAAGCTACTTGTCTTCTCTTTCCTGGTACTTCAGGACTCATTCCCACTCAGTTGTCATTCATTTACTATTCACTATTTCTAACAGGTTAAAACTACCCATTGTAGTGAGTTTAACTCTGTCATAAACTGATTTCTAAGTCCCTCTTAGGACATCAGTAAACTGTACAAATAAATCCCAATTAGGAGAAGGTGCTATCATCACCTTCTCTCAGCATGTCAAAGCCCTTTGAGGATTTGGGGGCACCGTTACTCAGCTGCCTGCTTTGTGTTACATCTTTTTTTGTGGGCTTGCAGCATGATCTCAATCAAATTTGAGACCTAAGCTTTGAACAGTGTCAGGTGGACTGTGCTAAAATTCCTGGCTCAAGAATATAATAAGGGGAATAAGCACCATGGGGATAATGTGTTACAATTTTAAAAGACCAGAAAACTTAAGTAATAGGCTTTACTTAAGGCTGAGGCTTTCAAGTGTGCAGTGTATGCTGTGACTGCTGAATCAAGTCATCTTTCTTTTAAACTTTCCATTTTGTTTCTTCTGTTGAAGTTAGGAATAAAAAGTTTCCTGTTCTATGGATGACAAGAATCAGAGAATGAATGTATACTTGTAATTAATTTTCAGCAATTAACAATTTGCAAGCAGTTTGAAATTTATTCTTGGCATTGAATAAAGAGCTTTTGGAGAAATAACCAAAGATTTTAAATTTTGAATTTGCAGCTTGGGAGAGGGAAGTCAGAGAAATTTGTTGAGGTCCTTCTTCAGTAGTAAGAATACATTTGCTAACAACAGTGAATGTTTATTAATGAGGAACTGGATTGCTACTTGAAACTGCTGCTAGACTTTTGGGAAATGTTCTGTTGAAAAGAACTAGTTAAAATGTCAATAAGAGGGATATTATTGTAGGTATCATGTCTTCTGTAATTTGAGATTCTGTAATGCATGTGGGCTTTATATGTCAGCTGAAGTTACTTGCTTATAAAGTTAACATTTCTCTTGATGAGGATTTGTGCTATTTAGGTTTTGGGTCTGATCTTATGCCCATGTCAGCTGTTGCTGGAAATGATAGAGACATTTGGAATCTGGAAGAATCAGCTTCACAAAATCATCATGACTCCTTGAAAGAGTGATGCCAGGTTCCCAAATGAGTCAAGCCACATTGGAAAAATCTGTGGACCCAATTTACATTTTTTTCTGAGAGAATCATAAAGGGATGTGCTGATAATTCAAAAGTCCCTTCTTGGCAACCAAGCACATTGCCATTCCACTGGCTACACTCCATACAGTTTTTTGTTTTCTGTCGTACCACTCTTATGTGCCAGTGCAAATGAAAATAGGAACAACCATGGTGTGATTAGCATGGCAGCATAAAGAAAGTATATTTTTTTCCTTTTTTTAAGGCCTATAAAATGATAAAAATTAGTATTAGAAACTCCTGTTAAAGATGTGATGTAGTGAGAATGCATGAGAGATCTGAATTTTTTGGAAGCTTTCAGGGTGGAAATTAAAGCATTTGCTTCCTGAGCTTTGTATGGCATTCTTCCTGTCCCACCCAAGATAAAGGGATTATTGCAGTTCTGTATCCCTGGATCAATTAAATTCCTTGTAAGCTAATTTATTCTAGACAGAGCGCATTTTTCTAATTGCATGTGTTCTGTTATTTTGCTACTCATAAATTCTCAGTCTAGAGAATAACCTTTACAAAGGATGAATAAGAATTTTCTGCATTTTATTATCTTCAAGGTTCCACCAGTGTTTTCCTTTTTTGGAAAGTAAAAGATCCAAGGTTTAATGTTTTTCAGGATGCTGACAAATTATGTTACAGGTGTTACCTTAGCAATTGAAGTAAATAGGGACCATAAAGGCTGTTCTTCATCTTTTGCTGTTATTTCTCCTTAATCATGAAGCAATAGAAGCACCTAAGAATTGTTTTAATTTCAGACCACTTTATTGTTACCTCTAACATGTGCAAATTAAGTATCTATTAAGAATGTACATTCCTTATTGGGTGATTGAATGGAACCTCTGTTATTGTCACTAAGTTGCTTTCAGAATTTTCTGTGCATTATTCTAAAAATCGACTTCCCAGTAACACCACTCCGTAAGACACACAGAACTTTTTATCTGTTTTATAGGGTTGTGACTCTCAAATGAGCATGTCAGAAGTGTCCTGCAGTGAAAGTACCTCCTCTTGTCAGTCTCTGGTACATGGCTCAGCTCCAGAAATCCTCATTGGCCTCCTTTATAATGCTACAACTGGAAGATTATCAGCAGAAGTGATAAAAGGCAGCCACTTCAAAAACTTGGCAGCGAACAGACCACCCAGTGAGTGAAAATCTTTCTTCATCCTAATGCTTCTCTACTGATGGGGCTCTCGGTAGCAAGGACTTCAGTCCTATCACTTAGTCTTACCCAATCAAAATGAAATAGAGCAATCATCAACTAATCTGTTTCATGTTTTATATTTCTAGTCAGTTGGGAAATAGCAAAAATCTAAAATTCAAAATATTAATTGTAAGTTGACAAGCCTGTTTTAATTTTTCATGATGACTGACTAATAAATTACCTTTATCATAATGATTAATTGCTAAATTACTAATGCCTCACATCACAGGCCAAGAATAAAAAGTCAGTGTTTAAAGAGAAAGTACATGCCAGTTAATATTAATATAAACATTCTGAACAGTTATTGCTGTTCCTAGAGGGGTTGATACTGAAGTCTTTAATTGCTTATGTGCCTGTATATATGTGGTGATATATGTAACTTGGGAATGTCAGTGAAGACAAGGAGCATCCACTTGAGACCTTTGGCATATTTACTGTACAGGAAGAATGTTCACCATCAGAAAGGACTTGAATTGTGTCTTCAAGCATTTGTTCAAAAATACAGTTGTCTGAAATATCTGTGAACTTTATATACTTCTTAACTGGAGCCAGATGGAATGGAGAGAATGTTATTACTGTCTCTAGCTCTTTGACATAGCTTGAGAAAGTTCAGTAACGAACTTCTTAAAAAGATATTTTTTATTGTTTTTTAAGATGATGTGTCTGATTTACATAAGTGTTAATAAGAAACACCTACCTGTTCCTTTTGATTTTGTCTAGAGGCTCAGGTTTTAGCTACTCTTTATGTTTTTTCAGCCCCAGATTAGTATAGCACTAGCAGATTATCTGCTACTGGATTATGTATTAGGCTGCCAACATTTTGTAAGCGGTTTGCACGTCTCAGTTCATCTTCAGAGTTTAGGAAGTAAGCCAGACTTGATACTGATGCTCTCTCCTCTTTCTCATTTTCTTGACCCAAGTTTATTCTATTCATTAATTGGCTCACCTTACTCTGCTTTGCTTCCTCTATACTTTTCACACTGGTGGAGCTAGACTTTGTTAACATGGCCAGAGAAGGAAGGCGATAAACAAATCTCTAATACTTTTATATAATTAGGTAGCTGCCCCAGAGCTGTCCCACCTATTTGGAGACAAAGTATAGAAAGAGATGGGGAAAGCCAAAGAGGTCCAAGGGCACTGGGGTGTGGGAAAAAATGAAAAGGAGAGAAGAGACCATGTGTTCTCTTAAAGCAAAACCAGATGCTTAATCTTTCTCTCAGAGATAGCCAGTTTTTATTTAACATTCAGAATATGCAAGTTAGGAGGGGTTCAGTACTTGTTTTGAAAAGAGAGATGTTCATTCTCTAGTATGTTAATTGCCAGAATGTGCTCAGTGGGCCCATGCTGTGTAGCTAACACTTGTGTGTCTCTCTGGGGTCAAAAATCTGTTTCAGATTGCAAGAAAGGAGCCTAGAACATGGCATGTAGCCCTGTAATGCCATGTTCTGTCTAACCTTTTTGGAGGGAAGATCTTCCATGCTACCTTTTGTCATCCCCTGTGAAGGACAGGGGGAAGATTTGATATTCATAATAACAATAGTCCAGTTCTGTTTAGGCAAATGTGGGTTCAGAGTTCTGTTGTTTCTAGAAGGCTGGAAACTAATGAACTTTCTGGGTCTGGTAAGACCATGCACAGATTATTATGGAATCCAGATTTCCCTTTTGGGCTGTTTTGTGCCATCCCTCTCCCCTCACCCCAGCAGTGGTGGCACCTTCTTTTAAACTCCTGGACCCAGGTCCATGCCACTGCCATATCCTAACTCCCTGTTGAATACATAGTGGACATCTGCCAGCCTCAATCTGTGCCATCGTTTCCACAAAATGAAAACTAAGGCCCATAGGGAGGATGAGGATGAGGATGAGGATGAGGATGAGGATGAGGATGAGGATGAGGATGAGGATGAGGATGAAAAATCCTGGTCACATTTTTTGTTTTGACTGTCAGTGGTCCAAAATCCTGAGAAGTGCTGCAAAGCAGTTCAGTTCTCATTCATGTATTGAGAAACTGTGATAGAAATGGAAGCAATTACTCTTTCCCACATTTCTGTAGTCTAGGGGTTGTGAACCGATGAATTTTTGTGAAGTGCTTCTGCAGCAAATATGAGCTGAATACTAAATTTCTACTTCTTGCTAGTACATGCTCCCCTGCTGCATATTTATATGTTACATAGTAACTCATTTAGCAATTGAGTACAGGCAAATAGGCCAAAACCTGCAGGCTGTAACAGTGGATGTCATCTTTGTTTCTATGTGTGACAGCTAATATTTTGTCTGAGAAAAAGATACTTCTCAGTTTTCCTTAAAGTTTAGTTGAAACAGTTTTGCATATTAAATGCATGTGTGTGTATGCATGCACACACACATTAAATCCATAAATATGTGGATTTTAATAAGTGAGATCTGTACATCCTAAATAGAGACCCATCATTGAATTTCAGATATAAGTGTCCCTCAGCTATTTTTAGAGATTACATCAGAGTCATTCTTGTGCCCAAGTTCATCACTACTCAAGAACTGAAGTACTACAATCAAATACCAATACCTATAAAAGCTAAGGGCAAAACCAGCTTTCAACTGGTTTTCAGTTCAATGATTTTTCATTTTATTGCTTTTCATATATGAAGTTTAATTACTATGTGCAGTTTTTCTAAATATGCTGGAGTTTGCATGAAAAAGCATAAAGTTTGGTAAGGATACAGCGATTTTTACCCGATCTGCTGTAACTTAATCATTTGCATGATTCTTGCTATGGTGAGTGTGGTTTAGAACCCAGTGTCCATTAGTCTCAAGATAACCCATTATGTAAGCAATGTAATTTTTGTTAAAGATTACACAAAAACTGCACAAAATTTTCATTTCATTAACTTTTACCTAACAATCCTCTTGTTAAGTCCTTTTTCTGATCTATGCTGCTAAGATTTCATGTTCTTCCACTCCAGTGAATAGTGTTTCCTCTTAAACTTTAACCTTTGATCCTCTCTTACCCAACTATTGACATCTGGTCATTATTTCTTTTACTGCTTTCCACCCCCTGTTGTCAGACGGACTGTTCTGTTGTCTAAAACACTTGATAGGTGGACAGGTTTACATAATCCGAGGTGAGTTCCTGTAGAAACTAATTGGTGTTGCCTTTTTCATGCAAAAGAAAACTTGCCAGCAGTAAAACATCCACAGCTGCCTACCATACCAGTTTATAAAAGTACATTTTTATTTTTTGTGGCACACTCTAATGCAAAAGTTGCATTTATCTCTGATTATGGATGTTGGGGTTTCAGTGTACCTGCAAAATGAAAATACTCGATGTGTTTCTTTTAACTCCAATCTTTAATGAATATTATCCATTAACATGAATAAAACAGGAATAAAAATGAAATGTGAGATTGTTTTATACAATTTTAAATTTCCTATAATTAGTTAACTTCATGAAATGCACATCCTTCTACAGGAGCATGGTTTGGTGCTTTTGGTCCAATGAAAACAGAGCTTTAAAAATAAGGGTTTATACCCAAATGCTAACACATAATTGAGCTAACTACATTACTTGCATTAGCTTCTTAAGTGTATGCTTAAGAGCACCATGCAAGCTACTTTTTGAACAATCATCTTGAGTTATGCAAAAACTTGCTTTTCTTTAAACATGCAGTAAATGTATTCCTTCATGAATCTAGGAATTAATAGTTTTTTTGTATTGTGTAAACTTCCATCTTTGGATGCACTTTGCTACCTTTTGGTTTTCAAAATAAATAAAACCGAAAAGCCCAAAATGAGAACCACATCCATGCAGAGATTATCCTTGAGCATTTTATCCTGGCTGTTTTGATATCATCTCTGCATTTTGGCATTATTTTTTTTTCTCTTCATTAATTGCCTTTATTCCGCTTCATTTATCCATATTCTTTGAAATTTCAGTGGTATGCTTTACAGTGTTGTGGCTAGTTGGAGCTTGCTAAGTGTTAATGCAATGTAAGTCTGTTTAGACTAAACAAGGGAAGAGGATTATGAGGTATACCTTTAACTTAACCCATGTAGATAGTGCTGGAGCTAGTCCATTTGCTAGTGTGTAACATTTTCTTCACTTGCCATCTTCCCATGTGTCTAAACTAAGCTGTGTTCAGGCACCCTGGTATACACCATATCCTTGTTCCTTGTAAATGCCTCATTTTGCAAAACCTCCGTTCCGAGGTATCTGACATTCCACAATGTGATTTCTTTTGTAGATACGTATGTTAAGCTAACACTGCTGAACTCGATGGGGCAGGAGATGTCCAAATGCAAAACTTCAATCCGCCGAGGGCAGCCGAACCCCGTGTACAAGGAAACCTTCGTTTTCCAGGTGGCGCTGTTCCAGCTCTCGGACGTGACGCTCATACTGTCCGTGTATAATAAGCGCAGCATGAAGCGAAAAGAGATGATAGGGTGGATTTCCTTAGGTCTCAACAGCTCAGGAGAAGATGAACTCAATCACTGGACTGAAATGAAGGAATCTAAAGGACAGCAAGTCTGTAGATGGCATACTTTACTGGAATCGTAGTGGATGGTAGAAAGTGCAGTCTAAGTGGTTCTAAGGGAGTTTGTTCTCCCGGGAAGATGATCGTCCCTGGTTGCAATCAGCAGATGTGTTCTGGGAGTAAAAAATGGAAATCGAAGTCAACATTCCATCATAAAGGATGCACAACATGCAAAATGGTGGGATTTAATATAGAATCTTCACTTAGTGTCATGAACTTCCTTGGTGTCAGAGAAGCCTTGCTGTACACAGATACGATAGCGGTCCCTTCCCCATCCACCTGATGCTGTGTTTGTTTGGGTTTGTTTTGTGGTTTTCAATTCAGAAACATTTTGTGCAAGGTTCTCCAAATTAATGTAAGCTCCTCCTTGTGTACCTTTTGTATGGCTTTAATACTGTAGCTTCTGACCTGCCTGCATTCAGATTAAAGGTCAATAGTTTGCACTTTGAGAAAGAGTTAATGGTCTGTAAAGCAAAAGCAAAAAAAAAAAAAACCAAACCACTGGTGAAAGAACACTTAATAATATAGCAAATAGAAATATACTGTTGTTTTGCACTGAGTTTCTTTCCAGGAGCTTAGTAAAGTAAGTTTTCATTTTTTGATATGCAGTTGGTTTGAAAAGTACTAGCATTTGGGCATCAGGTGAACTTTGACATCAAACTAATGTTTCTTCAATCTGTGACAGGAACGAGCTCTATATATGGCAAAAATTGGGTTTTTCCCTATTGCCTGTACTTCTGCCTAATCCAAAGAGGCCAGATCATCAGTTTGGTCCCTTCCAAAACTCCTTAGACAGGTTGTACTGTAAAACTATGTAACTTTCTGTTGAAAGCACTTCCTGTATTCATGTATTCCAATGTAGGAAGCTCATAGAGCACGACTTTACTAAAATATATTTTCATTAAACAAATTGATACAGATTTCTTTAAAATGTCAGCAGTTGGAAGTTAGGTTGAAAGACTGTGAAGAAGTGGCAGCAGTTGAACTACACTGAATGAATGCAAAATACTATGGCTTTGCTTGAAACAGGTATCCATTCAGGTCTCTTGTGAGCTGTTTTAGGAATTACCATATGCTGTTTGTTGGAAGTTGAGAGCAGACCAGGAGTTTTTACCTTTCTTCTTGAAGAAGAGAACATCAGTAAGTTATTTTTCTAGTGATTTGCCTGCAATTGAATGAATGTTCACACACAAAAGAGAAGTTTGCTTTGCTTATGTTCAGGGTGGGAAACACAGCTTTCTGATGATTCAGTTGAGAAGCTGCAGTATCACAAGAAAGTTTGCCATCAGATAAACACTTGTGGCGTCCACTAAAATTGGGGAAATATCAGTGCTTCTGAGATTCCTATTTGTCCCAAAGCCTTTAGCTGGAGTCACGCTAATTTATTGATTGCCGAATCTAATTCACATTACTGAAGTTGTGCATTACTGAGTAAACATATTTTTTAAAAGCTTCCCAATTCAAATATTCTTTTTGCCTGTAATTGCAAGCTTTGTTTCTTTTTAATTGTTGCTGTATAGAAAGCAAGCACTTTCTTTTTTCTTATAAGCGATGGTGACGTCTTACTAATATGAGACCTCACGGACTTTTAGCACTTGGTGGGTAGAAGAGTAAAGTGTTGGATTTTGTTGAGACAATTGGTCTTAGTCTAACGTGTTCTCATTAGAACAGATTTGTTTCTCTTGAATTTCTTTATAATACCTTTGAACAGTCCTGGCTTTGGGGTATACAGACAGTCAAGTACAGTGAGATTGGTGATGGTGAGTATGCTGTAATAAAGATATTTCACATGGTTCTCAAATTGTCACACTATTTAACAATGTCATTAAGTTCTTTCTAAAGGATTTTGTAATTCTATGTCTTGGTTTAATTGGTGTCTCTTGAGAGATTTATTTGCAGAGCCAGGCTTTCAGTTTTTGTTGATTTAAAGATTTAAACATTATTACAGGCCTTTTTTTTTTTTTCTCCCGATATTGTGCTGCTGCTTCATTTACAGAAGCTTTATTTACTAAATACAAATAATGCAAAAACTTTCTTTAAACAGGAACAGTCTCGCAGTAATACAATGTGAGTTTTCTCTCTCAGTCATTTTTCTTAGTTTGTGAAATGTAGTGTTGAGTGTAGAATTTAATAGAAAATCAACATTAATTTTATATGCATAAGGAAAATGCTCAGATTTTCCCAATCCTTTCAGCTTTCCATATAATAGAAGCAATGACGTCGAAGATGTTGAAAAGCAGTTTTTCACTGGATGTGGAAGTGGTTTCATCTATTCTGTTTGTGGCTATTTAGGCACTCTTTCCTAAAACTGAAAATTGTCTCTTGATGGTTGTCTCTTTGTACAGGTTTTGCTATTTAAAATAATGTACAATACTGAACAGCAAGAACTGGGTCAGGTAATTCCAGTGGAGAACATACTTAACATCATCACTGAACAAATGAAGAAGTCAGTTTGGAAGATGCAGCAAATAACCTCTTACAGAACCAAACTAAACTAAACTGTGTCATGGCTTGGGTTTCTGTTTGTAGGTTGCATTGCTTCAGCTTTGCATTTCAGCATTTAGATTTCTACGGCACTGAAATCTTAATTTAGACAGCATAGATCTGTGGTGCTCTGTGTTGGGCTCATTTGGGAAGAGGAGTCTCTCTCTAGGACTTTTCCTAAAGTATCCAGGACCACTCTGTGCTTCACAGAAGAAGGATTGGTTTACTTGGATTTATATTGTACAAAGGCTAGGAACTGCATGTATAAAGAATGGAAATGAACGTTTAATTTTGAGGCAGTAGAATATGGATTTGCCGTGCAAAACCAGTCACACCAATAATTGGATTTGCCTTGGGATTTTTGTGAGTTAATTATAGTACCAACAGCTGTCATGTTGGTTTTTTCTTCCTAGAACCCATTCTTATTATTTGATTTGTTTGTAATTTTGTTTTTCTTATTGCTTATGCAAACCTATACTTTTGTATTTGAAATCTGCCTTCAGCTGTTGTGGGTTTTTTAAACCCTACATAAGGGCTTGCACACACAGTGTGGTTTTGTGGATTCAGTTAGGTCTTAAGCACGGAAGAGAATTGCTGAAGAACAAAGTATCAGTAACAAAGTAGAGGCACTTGTATTTTCCCCAGAGTTGGTTGTGGTTTTTTCATAGCTTTTTGTTGTTTGCCTTTGTTCAAAAGTACAGTAAGTACTTGAAAAAATGTATCAAATTAATTACTTTTCTGTGTGCCAGCAAACCATGTAGAGATTGCAGATCTTGAACTGAATCTGTTTCCTGTCAGTGCAGCCTTAAATAATTGTAGAACAGTGACATTCTTACAGATTCTACTCTTGAAAGTATTGCATCCTTTCTGTAAATGATCTGTTTGGTTTAGTGCTTAGAACATTTCACACGGGTCATCCTAAAGTATTATAAATGTGAAAAAGTTGGTCAGTTCCCTTTCTGTTAAGGGCAAGGTTGTGAAGGGCAGGACAGCCAAGCATGAAATCACTGCGCCGAAGGAGGAGAGGTTGTGCAGCGCCTGCAGGACATCGCTGTCTCCCACATCCGAGGAGGCAGGAAGGCAGCAGAGCCATCCTGCTGCTCCTGTTCAGCCAGGGGGCACAGGGAACAAGGGGAGCACTGGAAAAAGGTGCAAAGGTTGGTCCTTGTCCTGTAGCGTCATCCTCAGGGTGTGAGATATCCACGTTGTAGCTGCACTGTGAGGTCTGACTGCAAAGGCAGAAACGAGGCAGGGTGTAAGCTCTGCTATGGGAGAAATATGACACAATTTCTAAACGAAACTGAAGTCCTCTAAGCTCATTAATAATTAGATTTGGAAATTTGGGGAGCCCTTGGAATGAATGTATGTGCTTTTATGGGAGCCGAACATTGTTATCAATTTAGAAAATACTTGAAACAGATTTTATGGCATTTACTGTGGGAAATATTTTTACCTGTACATTTTTGCAACGACTTTTGATGGCAGATGCAGTGTCAGCATCAGTATCTTCCCATTTTCACACCTTTGGAGCAATTCTTTTGTTGTCTAAAATATGTACTTTTCTTCTTGATTTATTCTCTTTTCTCCCCAGTGACTCACTCCTGTAAACTCCCCAGGGCCCTGAGAAGCTGCCTATGGCAGTCACTGGACCTTAGAGGTCAGGGACACTCTGTACGTCAAGGTACTGGTGCAAAATTTATGTCACCTGTCCAACTCCCAAAGATTTCTGAAATGGAAACCATCAGTTTTAATATAGCGAACCAGAAGAAGAAAACTTCTTTGAGGGAGACATTTTCATGTAGGAATTGAGTACAGATCACTCTTACACATCCCAATTCTAACAAAAAGTCTGGGGTAAGATCAGGGAATGAAGTTTGAGGGGAAGCCTTTTGGCTTGAGCTGTTCCAACCTGAAACTAACAACAGAACACCCTTTCATTGAAATCAGTGTTTTATTGAGCCCTCTACTTATCCTACTTTTCTGGAGGAAAAAAAGCTGTCCTGTTTATAGCAGTCTTTAAAATTGTGGCATGTCACTTGTAAGGCAGACTGACTTCCTCCTGAAGCTGAATTCTCAATAACTAAACATCCTTTTAATCTTCCCACTGATGTGCATGCCTGCCTGCCATTAATGTTAGTGAGAGGAGCCCATGGGCTTCAAGAGGAGAGCAGACCTCACCCTGAAAGAGTGAAGAGCAACAGGATTGGTAGGTTAGAGGGGTGGTACAACCTGGCACCTGCAACACAGTCAAATATGATTTCAATTGTGAATGAAGGCAGAAAACCAAACATCCGGATACTGTCACAAACTTGTTATTTAATCATTATCTCTTTTTTTTGCTTCTTCTTTTCCTCAGCTTTTGAAATATTTTTAAAACTTATTATTAAAAATGTTTAAGTGGTCCCTAAACATCTTGATCGTTTTAACTGGAACATTCAGCAATGTTTATTGTTAGAAGGAGCCGTCAAGAATATTCTGGTTTTTTGGTCTTTAACTCAACTGCTAGATTTTGTAGTACATCACAGCTGGATTTCAGACTACTTTGTTCTGATGGTAGTTCTTGAGGGAAAAGTCACAGGAGCATTTCCTTGTCAGTGAATCACCAACACCCACTGAAGAGATGTCGTCTGAGAGCAAGAGCATTAAAATAAGGGATGGCTTTGTACAGTAGCAGCAACAGTGACTCATATTCCGCTCTTGGAACCTTGTGGCCCTCGGAGGGCCCTGCTCAGAGAAACTGTGACATGTGAATTGTGGGAGTTCATGCATTCAGAGCAGCGCTGGTCTGCGTGGACATTGTGTGGCTTCTAAACCAGTGTATTTTACAGAGGGTAGATGGTTTTTTATTTGCCTTGGGTGAGTAAGGCAAGTGCCAGCTGGCCTACAGTGACATGGATTAGTTTAGCCTTAAGAACTTATCACTGCCCCTCCTTAAATTCAAGCAGGGTTTCTTGCTTTCTGCAGACTATGCAGGAATCTTATGCACCAGTATCTGCTTATATTATGTCTACCTGAATATGGCACAATTATTAGTGCTGGCAAGCTTAGTTCTTGTGTGGTGTGACTGTAGTAATGGATGGGCCTGGTACATGCTGGATCAGGTTTTGCTGTTCAGGCTTATGCTGGATCAACACAGAAACATGGTCCTTATGCAGAGGAATGTGCCAGGAGTCAGGAAAGTGGGTGGTACTGCTCCTGTAGGAACGAAGATCAGGAGACAGCTCTGCCCAGAAAAAGGGCAAGGCTGTCTTATAGCGAGAAGGATTAATTCATTTCCTTGGAAGCATCTACTGGTTGAGCTGGCATAGAGGCCCTACTCAGGAGAGCAGAAGCAGTAATACCATACCACTGAAGGAATACCTCATGGACATTCAGGGATGTAATTTATGTCATCCTTTTCTCTCTTGTATCTGAGGACAAGAGTCTTGCCCATTTTATCAATATAATTTTTTTGCTGTGTTTTGCAAACCCTGTGGACACTTGACTGCATGCTGAGGGTCTAAAGTAGATTGTTTTTTAACTTTCGGTTCATTTCCAGAGCGTGAGTTTGAATTAATTTGCAGAATTAACTAGAAGCATTATCATAGCTTTGAGATGTAATCTCTAGGCCATAGTACAAGCAAGGAGCAGGGCTTTGAACCAGTTTTGATAGTCAATTTTGCAAATGGCTTATTATGACATTTTAAGAAAATTTCTAAGCAGTTGAATGTATTAGGGAATATTTGCAAAAAAAGGAGATAGAGCAATGATCTTTTTTTACTATACAGCTAGTTTGCTGTCCTTTCCAGTAAACCACAAGGTTCATTAGTGCTCAGTACTGTTTCGTTTACGATAAATGTTTTTAATGTGATTTTCATGACAAAGTGTAATTAGTGAAACCTTTTATTCAATTTTTCCCTTTATTTGCTTTTTTTAAGGAGAGATTTCTCCTTATATAGTATATATACTTTCTTACAGAGCTTTCTTACCTATTTTTGTATAAGATGATTTAACAATGTAAAATTAAATGCTCTATGAGCAAGCTATATCACTGTTAACGCAATCAAAAGTGCTAATATAATGACTAAGGGCCTGAACCTTCTGCCTTTTACTCAGGCCCTGGTTTAACCAGATGTCGTTCATGTTGTGTAGGACCTTTCCCTGTAAGCACTTCCATCTCTTCCTGGGGATGTCTCAGAGAAAGGCACTATTAACGTGAATAACAGTGGTAAAACTGAGCCTCCTCTCCATTCTTAGTGGGACATCTGTCATGAGTAAAGGCTGCTGGCTCTGTCCCAAAGTATAGTTTTAGATTATAGTTCCCTTGATCTCCAGTGATTTTGAACTTGTTTTTCTGGTGACTATAAGCTAGTAACTGATCTTAGTGGATACAAATATTGAACTGTGCTGTTACCAGCAAGATTATTAAAATGTATTTCACATTTTAATTCATTCTTCCGTTGGGATATAAGGAATTGGATTTGTGCAGCATTATATTGCATAGAGATAGCACACATTCACCACACTTCTAAAAGGTATGAAATACACAGTATGTAGCATTTTCTTGCATACTTTTATACTGCCTGTATGTCACCGATGCACTCGGTGCCTTCCTTCTTTTGTATAAAACTTAATATGTAGAGAAACTGAAGTTATGGTGTGTAAGCAATGTCACTGCAACCGAAGAGATGTCTTAAACTGATTATTCCTAGTCCAGGAGGTTTCAAAGGGCAGTTCAGTTTAACACAATGCATTTCTTATAAGCTGAAGTCTTCCCCTTTCCTTCCTCGCCCCCCACCCCCCATCCAAGAAACTTCCTCATATGGCTGTTTATTCTTAATTGATTCCTGTGTCTGAAGTAAGTCACATGGTGTTAACCAAAGAACCAAGTCTGTTTCTAATTATTTGGACAAATAATGTTTGGACTTGCAATTACTTAAAGAGAAAAATGGTATGATGGATCTCTGTTAACAAATATAAAATAGGCTTCTGTAAATGTGACTCCCAGCTGAGAATTCCAAATACCTCTTTTCTGACTGGATGTGCATTGTTGTATCGGTAGCAAAGTGTTTGGATTGTGTTTCTTGGTGCGTTTTAATCAAAATCCTATCACAAACAAAAATATCAGTCACTCAGTGCTGTCGGATTAGCTTGGTTTACCATGTTATACCTATATCTGAAGTGTGCTACTTTGACAACAGATTTGGCTTTCTTGTGTCTGAAGTCCTGATATTGTACAATAATTATCTGGTGTATGCTGGTCTCACAGGAACAAACAGACTGATGCTGCATCGTACGTACATTTCCTACCGGTGTCCCTTCATTGTACAACTTCTGTAATATAACACAGTTTTCAACTACTGTTTCAACCTAAAATTCCTTAAATTTCAGTGCATGTATAGCCTTAAACATCTAAGACATCAAGCACAGTTTTAATGGGAATAGGTTATGTTTGCAAGTCCTGTTTGTCTCAGAAGTCATAGAATTATTTTTATATATTAGTGAAAGATTGTAGAAAATGGGTACACTGCAGTCATGTTATCAACCATGCTCCTAATTATATGCATTAAAAAAAAAAACCAAACATTTTTGCTAAATGTTTTAGACGTGAAGTATCAGTGCTCGTTTCCTTTCTTGAATTTGTTTTTGTTTTCATACTTTCATTTCTGTACAGAACCTTGGTGCCCTTAACTAATACCTGTGACTGAATTCACACTGATTTTCGGTATTCCTTGAGCTGCTTTTCTTTTCTGTTCCTTTTTTAAATTGAATAAGCAGTAATTAAAATTCCCCTAAAAAAAAAGTCCTTTTTTTTTTTTACATTTTGACAGTAACATAATTAGAGCAAATGACTGTTTGCAGCTGTTTATGCAGCTTATTAAAGCCTGAGAACTTTGTTTGAAACTGTCATTATAATCCAGATGAAGACATACGTTTCATGGCATTTCAGTCCACATCAGGTGAACGCAGGAGCTCTGGCGATGAATGTGCAGCTCTGCACATGGTGTGTCAGACTCTGAATCCCCAGAGGGATTTATAATTAAGTGTCACATTGTATCTACAGTATCTCCAGTTGTGTGTTGTCAGATACTTGTTGTTTTGTTTTCTTTCTTATTACCTAGCAAAAAACTACTTTTATCATTTTTGTGCTACTGTATATTAACCTTGAGGGTTTCCAGTGTGCAAGATCAGTTTAATGTTGTCAGTTCTCTTTCTGTAAAAAAACCCTGGACTTTCAGCATACACATCCCATTCCTATTCTGGGGAGAGCCAGAATGCCACCAGCTGGTTTTAGCTATATTTACCTGTACAGCACAGGTAACTTCAGTCCCATGTTAGTTTGATTGAAACATGCTATAGTATATTTTCAAACCATGGATCTGTCACAACATTAAAATAGTCATTATGCATATCTGAAACTTTGCAGCTGTGCATTTGTATTTTGTTTACTCTATCTCTGTGAAATGTATTTTTGTCAGTTTGAGGACTTTCGGTATTTCAAAGTATTTTCTGTACGTGAAATCAGCTTTTTGCATGTGAATTTAATTGCTGGAAAGTATTTGGGAAAAAAAAAGGAAAAATCACTTTTAAAACCTGTTGTTGTCACTTTCCTTTGGAATTCATTGCATTGTAAACAAAAACAGACTCCACTGTTCAGAAGATAGTAACGCTTGGTCAACCATGGGAACTGCTGTCTGCATTAAAGAAAAAATATTTTTTAAATTTTGGCAAGGTAATCCTAGCCCTTACACACATTTTAGCTCTGTTTACAAATTTCCTAAGTTTCCCCAATTCCCTTTCTGTTCCTCACAGTCTTTGTTGATGTCATGAACCTTTTGCTTAGAGAACTTAAAATTAACCAATGTGACAATGTTCTAACAAATATGATGTGTATACTGGCAAATAAAGACACACTCAGGTGATCGTTCTGTTTGACTTCACACAGTTTTCTTCTGGGGTCATCTGTGGTTCTTTGCTTCTTTGTCCCACATACATTTCTCAGAAAAGATCTCATCTAACATATTCATGTTTAACTTCTGCTTTCTAAGGAATAAGTAGGATGAAATAATTGAGGTTTGATTTAAACATGAAGGAACACTTGCCATAAGTAACAGTTAAAATTTTACTGTGACCCAGCTTAGATCTTCTGTACTGTCCTCTGATGATTTTTGTGGTACCTATTAGAAAAAAGCTTTCTGGACTTTCATAGCACCTCAGCTTTAGGAAGTGTCTGAATATATGTATGTTTTAATACCTACTGGCATGCATTAAAAAAGAATTTTTAGTACAATTAAAGCATTTTTTCCTATGCTAAACGTGGGAACACTTACCATAAAAAGTTTTTATTGTTTCTTCCCATTTCTGCAGATGAAAGGAGCATAGGCCAGTGACTTTTACCAGATGAAAGTGGAGAGAGGGGTGCATTTCTTTGCCGTATGATCCTGATCCTCTGGACCATCATCATCGGTGCAAATTCTAGGACTCCTGCAAATAAGATAAAATGGTACTTGCTGCTGTTAAGGCTAGCATTTTCCAAAGACTGCACACCTAAAAATAACGTGGCATTCCATATGCAGACAGCTACATATCTGGTGTTCGAGAAACTTTGAACGGAGCACTTGTGACCGTATTCTCTAGAAGATGTCGCAAGACATTTGGTATCCTTGTCTGTCAGAAAAAAATAGCAACCCAGGAATGTCTTCCTCCAGATTACATAAGATCTGTTAACAGGTGATAATATGAAAAATACTCTCTTTAAAATGAGGATTTGTGAAGCTGTGAAAACATGGCAGAATAAGTGAAATAGAATCTGTAGACTGATAGTTGGTCACCAATTATGAACAGCCATTTTCTACTCAAAGATCACAGAAAAAAGAGTTACTACACAGCTTCAGCTGCATGTGTGGTACCTTGCACTCACCCATGTTTCATACAAGTAACTGAGCAGAATTATGTATAATGCTCATAGTTGGTAATTAGTTTGTTGTGAAACAGTAATTGCTTCAGACAGGTAGAGCCAAGTTACATCACTTTTAGGCAGATACTACTTTATCTGTCAAGGGTTTTCTCTGAGTAATTGTCTTCATGTGGCAAATTCCACATTAGATATTTAAAATCCTTACTTCTGAAGTTCTGAAGGTTCCTGTGGGCAAGGGCTATTTAGCATTTTTCCTGATGAGATTTGTAATTTTTTCCCCTAGTATTTTTGTTTTTACAGTCCAACAGTGGAGTTCTAATTTAGTGTTCTGTTCATATTAGACATTTCATTTTACTTGTAAATTAGCACCCCCCAAATGAATGAGACCTTTACTAAGGCATTTTGTTATCTGATAATCATTTTCAGTAGCTAAATTTCAGCACAGGGATTAAAAAAACCAAACTTACTGTTGTTTTGGCATAAGAATAGTAAGGATAGAAGGAAGAAAAAAATGCAGAAATTAAATAAACCCTCATGAAGTAACATCATGCAACAAATCAGCTGGGCTTTAGATAAATGATTTATTATTAGATTTAAAACCTAATAGGTTCGTGTGTTCTGAGTGTAGTTTACACTGGCTTGTTTTCCATGTAATTAGAAGGCTTACATTTCATCTTATTAATAATGAAAATCCTCTTGTCAAGTTGGGTAAGATCATGTTGAACTAATATGTGTATTTTAGAGGCAGAATAAAATTTCCCCTCTTAGCCTTTAATATCATTTCATTGCATTATCCAAAAAATATATTCTGCTTTTAATTTTTCTCTAAGAAGAAAGAAGTAAGTGAAGTAAGAAAACTTGATCTTCCATTCCTGCCCAAAATCCTCCTGGTTTCAAGAACTGTGATGAAGAGAGTTCAATCACTGTGGCCCACTATTTGCAATTAAAGGTTAACTGCAAGCAGCAGTTCAGAATACCAGGCCAACTGAGCTTTACAAATGTAATGAATGTGGGTATAAGAGATAACAGTAATCAAATCTAAAGTTATGTCCTGTCATATCAGTTCTTGTTGCAGTGGTTCAACAGTTCAGAAAAGGAGCAGGTTTAAACATGCCAAAGGAGACCAGATTTGTACTCGATTTGCTGTTAGAGTTAAGCACACATTTCCCATGATACCACAGCATTTTCATCTGCAGAAACCTGAAGTACCAATAGACTAAAACATCAGTCACACAAGCCTTTGCTAATTAATGCCTTCACCGGAAAATGTCTGGCATTCTTAGGAAATCAGGGAGATACAGAATGCAGAATTCATTCATATTTATATTTTTTAAAAAATAGGCAGGAAAAGGAAAAGCCACATAATCAGCTGTTTGATAAAGCTCCAAATCAGTCAGCTAGGCTAAAGGTCATGAATATGTAGCTAGATCTTAGTAAGCCTCAGTGGCAAATCACACACGCTTGCTGCAGTTTCCTGAGACCGTGTAAAACACTTGGGAGCACAAGCCAGGCCAGTAGGCTGAGAAATGGCATTACCCATTCAGCCTTTGCCATCTGTCACCGTGCAGCCAAGCAGACACTTCTGATGGAGTCGTTCTGTGTCTCCTCATTTCGGTTTTTAACTGAACTTCTTCACACGGGGCTTGCCAGCGAATACAAAGTACTGTCACCCACAGCACTGCCATCCTTATTCTCTTTGCTAAAATTCCCTTTTTTTTCCCACGTCATTGATACACCCAGGCAGTAAATGACCTGGCATACTATTAAATTAATCAGTGAAACTGATGCACATCTTTGAAAGATAGTATGAAATAGTTTGTAAAGCATTACTATATAGGAATTGCTGCCCATGGTATTATATCCAGAAGAATGCTTTTCTGCTTATGCTTAAACATGCCAAACAGGCTTGCTGAATACCTTAGTTCTGCAGTCTTTCAGTAATGCTTACTATCAGCAAGAGTCACTGAAGGATCAGGATAAAACCTAAAAGGACTTTTCTTAAGTTTTCAGTGAGATCAGTTCCCCAGTGTGACTGAATTGGAACCTAAATGAGTGCCAGTGCAGGGAGGGCGGTGGAAGTGCACAGCTGGAGCTGAGCTGTCCTTCCCCAGCAATCCGTGCTTATCTCAGCTAAAAAGTCATGGAAATCACTACCTGAGGAAGCTGCTCTGAGCATGGAGGCATTTTACACTGCTGACTGTTGCCTGTTGGAATATAACCAAACACTTCTCATCTTATCTTGAAAAAAATCTTGTAAAAGTTGTTGGAAGTGAAATCCATAGGTGCAGGCAGAACAGAAACGGATCTAAATACTTTTAGAACACTAGAGAGTCATTTTGATGGGACAGAAACCTCTACTTGTTTCCAGAATAATAATGCATCCTTTAAAAAAAATCAATTAGAAAATGTATAGCAATGTCATATTTTAAAATTCTGTCCTTTTAATACACTTGATGTTATTTTAGGGGTTCTCCTAAACCTCCAGCAACATCCCCTCTTCTTTTTTCCCTCATCTTCCACCCCCAGAATACTTGTCCCACAGCAGGACCCCCTTCAAGGCCGTAGGTTGCCCTTTCTGTCTGACACAAGAGCAGTAGAAGGATTGCTGGGGACCCTGGGGAGCCTTTAGGGAGGAAGTGTGGTGGTGTGTGACCAGGTGGGACCATCAGCACCACTAGGGAGCTGAGAGACAGCAATTCCTGAAGGTAATTCAGAAGCAAGCGTTTCCAGACAACCTGGGAGATCCAAAGATGCTGGTACCCAAACCACTGCACATCTCACAGACCTGCTGCTCCGCTCCCTCCTTGGCTTTTCCATGGAATGGGCTGATCGACCCTTAGGCAAACCTTTCACTTCCAGAAATATTTCAAGGAATTGTTCTCTGAGTGCATATCCCACCCTCTCTAATTATGCAGAACATTTCACTGAAAGCTTTCTCAGAAGGCACACACGCGGCATAAGATCGACTGCGTCAAGAGCCTGAAACACAGAAGGCACTTAACTGTTCATTGTCATTCTGGACAAACCAAATTAAGCATCCCCAGCAAATGCTGCCATCAAAAGAACAAAAGCTATAAAGTGATCCAATTAATTTATAGTC
The DNA here is from genome assembly GCA_013397775.1 of Eulacestoma nigropectus. Taxonomy (NCBI): domain Eukaryota; kingdom Metazoa; phylum Chordata; class Aves; order Passeriformes; genus Eulacestoma; species Eulacestoma nigropectus. The sequence continues at coordinate 143,385 of VZTE01004431.1, forward strand.
CATGTAACCACTGGATGACAAACAGTTCTGCCTTGTACCAAAAGTAGGAATGCTGTTGTTTATGCCAGGGGTGGATCTGAAAAAATGTTAACACGTTGTGGTGGTCTGCAGTTAGAGCCTCAGCCTTCACTTGTATCCACTAACTCCCATTTGTCAGTGGATTTCTCAGCAAATTTATTGCACGTGATCTTTTCTGGTTTGTTTTTTTGATACAACGTGGAGTTGTGCTTTTCACTTTAATTAATTAACTAATTAATGTCCTGGTGAAATGTTATCAAATACTAATTTTGGTGTGTAGTCCTGTGTCAGGTGAGTGTATTGATGTTCCTAACCTAACCCTGAAATCAGCCAGTCTGAAGATGAAGCCTAGAAAGCTCTTCTCAGTTCAAGCCACTGCCGCTCACCAGTTTAAGAGAGGAGACAAATCCATCAATCCTAATTTAATGGGCGAATTTTCAGGTAGACAGTAATTGAGTTGGAATTTGGCCAAAGCCTTGGGGTTAAAGAACCTACTGTTATGAAATGTGTTAGAGGATCTTTAATGAATACAAACAGTTGAGATCACGGTTTCTTCTCTTCTGCAAGGGGCAGCAGAAAATGCTGGTTTGCCTCCAGAAATAATTTGGTGCCTGTAATCAGGCTGGGGCATTGAAAAAAATACGCCACGTTCTGAAACACCAGAACCATTTTCTTACCAAAGAAGATCTCTGTGTGTCGACCTGTAGGAGGAGTAGCTGGCCCATGTATTTTAGTAATAACCCTCACATCGGTACTGGGAAATAACCACTAAGCAAGTAAAGAAATCCTTAACTAACTTGAATTGACTTACATTAGATTCAACTAAGTTGGGGATTTCTTCCCTTTTTTTTTAGTCTCAAAAATCCTGCTGGTTTGCAGAGTAATTTCAAACAAATGTATTAAGCTCTTCAGTTAGGCTGGACGAGAAGAAGATCTCCAGACTTGCTGCTTTGCATAGATAGGTATTTCCATATCCATAAATTCTTCCGGATTTCTTACATATATTTATTTCTAAATATAGCTAATGGTTGGAAAAAGGAGCATGACTGGAAGAGTCCTTGGCAGCCTAAACATGAGGGAACATTGATGCCTTACAGATAGTAGAATTGTTTGCCTTTGAAGCTCTCCGGGTGAAAAGAATTGTGTCAGCCAGCTGAAGCCCAAATGTAAGTTACTGTGTGCACAGAGGGGGTTGCATTTTGTTATTTTAAACCACCTTTAGTGCGGGATACTTTATCAGATGAATCATTGATGTCCCTTTAAAAGCAACAGCCTTTAAAATGCATATGAAGCTATTGACTTCAGAGATTCAAAAAATATGCAAGTCAAACTTTATACGGGTGCTTAAATCCTTCAGCATGGGACTTGAAATGTGGATGCATTATGCTGCCTTGCACCAGGACAGCCCCCCAGAGCAGCAGTGATTTTGTAATGCTACCTGTCAGAGCTAAATTCAAGCAAGATACAATTTCTAAACAAGCAAAATAATGGTTTATTTGTACCTTCTTTAAGTACGCATTTACTTTTGGTTTTAAGCTCAAAAGCTTAGTGGGTGAGTAGCTCCTAGCACACTGACGGAGAAGGACCTGACATACCAAGTATCTCCAGGAACTCTGGAATTATTACAAGCTGTACCATTTACACCTCTCTGTGTGGAATGGCTCAAGTGGTACTGGGTGAATCATACTTAGGCCAACCAGTGCCCTGCTGCAGAGTATAGTGGGCCTGAGAGTGAACCTCAATGCCAAAATCTGCATTAAAATTTATATATTTAACTTTGGGCTTCTATTAAAGTACTACTTCCTTTGTACGAGCATACTTTAAAACACAGTATATGTTCTGTATTAGCAGGATTAGATTTTGGAAGGTAAAATCAACTTTGTTTAAAAACATACACAGTATGTAAACTGAATAAGTAACTCAGTTTTAGTGCCCTGTCTGAGATTCCCTGCATTCCCCTAATGCTTTCCTCTACAGTCTCTGTCCTTAGAAACAAATAGACAGCAAAACCTGGGCAAGTGGTTAATTCCCTCAAGATAATATGGACTTGGAATCCAATGAGATTCTTCCTTTTATATTTGATTTTTGGTTTGGATTATTCCAGGATATTTATCCTTCTCTCTTGGAATAATTTTGCTTTTGGAATAATTTCAGAAAACAAACATAGTACACAGTTTAACTTACTGTGACCCACTGGCTCCCAGAATAACTTCTACTGATTTATTTCTCAACTGTTGGCTATGTTCTGCTGGTTTTTAACTCCTTTTGTGCCCCTCAGATCTGGAATTGCTGCCGAGATATTTTTCTTGAGGACCTTTTATTTCTGATTTACTGTGTGCTTCTCTAAGTAAAGGAATTGCTCTCATGGCTGTAAAGCAGTAGGAAGCTGCTGATGCTTTTTGAGAGCAGAACCACACACAGGAGACCCTTATAATTTGCTTTGTAATTGAACGGTTCATTTCTCAGCATCCAGATTTTTAGCTGTTGGGATTTCTCTTTTAAGATGATAAATCCTTCAGAGGTTGTGATGCATTCCTATCAAGGACAACGAGGCTGTATTTCCCAAGTTTATAATAATAAGTTGCCCGAGCACAGAATTGCCAGAGAATCTCCCTTAGAGTTCTGTGTAATCCCCCGGTAACCTTGTGCAAACTTCTCCCGGGATGTAACAGAAACTTGGCACCTTCTTCTGGCTGTCCCCAAGTTGGGCTGGTGCCTCTCGGAGCTGTGCCCTGCACCGTTGCTGCGAGCTTGTTTTTGTCTTTGGACTGATTGGATCTTTCTTCTGGAGGCCAGGCCGTGCCAGCTTTATTCGGGCTGAGCGGTCCCACTGCACTCAGTGAAACTATTCATGGAGTGAGGTGAGCTTGAGGAACTGCTCAATGGGAGCTGGGCTGGCACCGTCTGGCCCTTGGAAGCAGAGAGAGGAAAGTCTTTTCCTCCTTTTGTGAAAAGCAGAGAGCATGTGTAACTGAGAGGGGTGGTGAGCAGGAATGTGTCAAGAAGAAGTAGACATGGGAAGGAAATGAATCTTTGATTCATTATCACGGAACTGCAGCTAAGCTGGAGCCAAAAAATGTTTCAGAGATTTAACATGAGATCTAAATTTTATTTTAGAGTTCATATTGCAATTTCATTGCAATGACAAAAATGATTCAACTGAATAATTGAACTGAAGCTGATCATTATTCAGCTTTTCTTGGTGGTTTGATGGATGAACTGATACTGAAGTTTAAAAATCTCTCTCCATTTAGCAAAAAAAGAGTCATTGTTCTGCTCCAGAGTGCATGCTTGAGAAGGACTGGATATACAGTGTCTTTGCTGTTGCTGCTGCAGATGTAGGTGAATGTGGATATGGACACTGGAGTGAGTATCAATATACTGTACAAACCTTGAAAATATAAAGGAATACACAACTGCTTCCCCCTATCTTCTTTTTCCTGTTTTTTTTGTTTGTTTGTTTGGGTTTTGTTGGTTTTGTTGTTTTGTTTTTGTTTTGTTTTTTTTTTTAATTTGAGGAGCGGTGCATTTCATTGAAACCATGAGTAGTGCTGCACAGGTTTGTTTAAACCAAAGCAATTGCCTGTCCCTAGCCATTACTCATAGCAGTGAGAAAACTTCACAGGACTTAGCTTAGGCATCTCCCAGTCCCTGGAGCTCAGATATAGTCCAGAACACACCATGTGGATAAACAAGAGGGTTGACACAGCTGTGCAGGAGCTGTGAGGAGGTTTTGGAGCAGGCAAGCAGGAACAGCTTTGGGTAATTGCCATTGCACCAAACCCTGCTCTGAAAATGCTGTCCCTCCCACACTGTCTTCCTTTATGGACATTGGAGACTACCCAGCTCTGGGACAGAGGAACGCAAATTCTCATCAGTGCGGGGCCCAGCACTTGGTTTCCTGCGCTCCTTTCACCCGTGTAGAGCAGGGGGAATTTCCTGCAGGGAGCTGGATTGCTCCAGCTGGAGCACACCCATGCGTTCCCCTTCTCCACACACACCTGGATCTGCACTTCCTGCCCAGAGCATGCACTGGAGACTCTGCCAGGACACCTGGTCCTTCCCGGTCCCTGGGAGTGTCATCCACGTTGGACTGCACTGTCCTTATAAACATTCCCTGCTCGCGGCAGTAAAAGGACTCCTGAAAAATGAACTGTTAACAAAGACCAACTGCGAGTGCTGGAGGAAGAACCTCTGGTGTGGATCAGAGAGCTGCGATTGCCAGCCTCCACGAGGACACACGCCTCAAAACAGTTCCCTAATTGAAAATTAATTCTCAGAACAACTTCAAGTTTTTTTAAGCTGCTGCTCAAGTAAAAGGAATAATCACTTGCTGTAGCACCAGCTAAATAATTGAATGCAGATCTTAGCAGAATATTATCTGTCCAAGGACAGTGGTTGCATAATTATTTCATATGATATAAATATTTAGAGATTACTTTTCCCTTAGCAATTAAATCAATAGATTGGACTTAAAATTAAAACTGAATTTAAAATGCTTGATATTTTAAAAAAACGTGGTATTTTTGGGTCTGCATTGTAAATTAAAACACAAAGCCTCTTAAATTTTGATTAAATTGATCTTTTTTTGCTTGCTCTTATAGGTCGTAGAAGTTGAAGTCTGAAAACAGGACACTGGCAAGGAGACTGAGAAATGAATGGGCAAAGTCATGTAAGAATTGACCCAAATGCTGAAATTCTAAAAAAAAAAAATAAAAAAAAATTCAGTCAAATATGAAGTTCTGCATCAAAATTTTATATGTTCTCTTAACACTGTAGCTTGTGAGGCTACCCTAGAAAGCCTTTCTCTGAGGAGATGTCACCAGAGCACAGGGGTGAATGACTAATCCATCCCTGCCAAAAGCATCTCCTGCTGATTACAGGTCATGTGTGCTGCCTGGTTGCCTCATGAGCTACTTTGTGCATAAAAAATGGATACTCAACAGCACTGGTATCATAATTTTATGATCTTTTCATTATTTAGACATTTCTCTTTTTCTAAGGCATTTTATGGGCATTGCAAGTATTTACTATGGAATGAAAACAATTTAAATATGCTTTTAAATCAACCCCCCCCCGTGTCCCATAGCAAGGTGGGCCCTCTCCATTTTCTTTCCTTTTCCTCTCTGCAGTCGTGCCACGTTGTTGTGGCTGGGAGATTTTTATCCTGTCACTAAACTCATTGTGCCTAATCTTTACAAAATGTGTGAGAGTCATTCCTGGAAGGTGCTCCCTGCAGATGCCTCAACCCAGGCAGACAATCAGGGCTATTTTCTCTTGTCCAGGGAAAAACAGAACATAGAGGGGTAGAAGCAGTGGAGTCTGAAAAGGTTTGGATCCTGGCCGGCCTCTTGCGGCTGTGGCTGCTCTGGCTGCTTCAGGAGGATTCCAGAAAGCTGAAAAAGCTGAGCACAACAAAAGCCTGAGAAAGGGGGTAGCCAAAATGATTACAGTGATTTTTGACTTCTGGATCTCTAAATGTTTTCTATCATGTGCTTGGCTTTATCCCTCTGCATTGCCTTCCCTGCAGCAGCCGCCACTTCCCAGCTTATCCCTCCTTTCTGTCACTAAAATGAGCAGCCTTGCAATGATGAATATTAAAATTCACCCACTAGCACTGCAGTGAGGTGGGGTCCGAGCAGCTCCTACCTCCCAGCCTGCTGTGCCACCCTGCCAGCAGATTCGGGAAGGCGACACCACACTGGTTTATCCTGGTTTCCTTCCCAACCCTGACAGCTGGTTATAACTGGTTGAGCGATGGCTGGAGTTCAGCACAATTCAAATGTCTCAGACAGTCTATATAAACATCGTTCCTTACTTAGAGGTCCTGTTGGAAGCTGTATCTGTTGGACACATAGTGAATTACAAGCTTTAGAAACTACCTGGCAATGCCTTGAACCAGACGCAAAACTTCCACTAATGCAACCTTTAGAGTCTTAAGTAGGTACTTGGCTGCCAGTTGCTTTCAGGCACGCTGTAAAGGGACTTTCTGGGAAAAAAAAAAAATCTGACTCTGGACCAGCATCACCGTTTGTTTCATCTCGATTTGGAGTGGTTAAATAGGAATTTGCAAAGGAAATGAATGAGGGGACCAGCTTCTTTCATTTAATAGGCTTGTCTAAGTAGAACCAAGCAACAAAGGAATTCTGTGTAAGGTTTGCAATTTCTGTCGCTCTTGTCTAACCAGATTTAAATCGTCAAAAACAAAACAAACAAACAACCCCCCCAAACCAACATGAGCGAGTGCGAGCGATTTAGAGGGTATGCATTACAAGTGATACAGAATATGCATTTATGATTCAAAATTTTAAACAGCTGAGAAATAAATATGCAAAGTAGATTGTTCTGTTTGCAGATGGTAATCCTGCCGCACTGATTTTGCTCAGCTGTCTGATTTTTCAATGTCTGCATTCCTGGTTCCTGCGATTCCTGATTAAGAAATAAAATATGAGTCACGGTGCATGGTTACCTTCTGCACATCTGAAAGGCTAACTCAGTGACTGAAAACAGATTATTAGAGGCTGATCTTGCCCTGCAGAATTCGATGTAATGTCAGGGGACTGGGAAAAAAAAAAAATCCCTTCCCTGCTCTGCCCTTCATTTTTACAGCTGTAGGATAAAGGTTCCTGCCACTTCCTGTAAATCAGCTTGTAGGAGATCGTCTGCCCAGCCCTCTCTGCTGGGGGTCTCTGGGTGGGGACGGCCGGCGGGCAGCCTGCTGCTCGGCAAGGTGAGGCACATCCCTTTCCCCCCCTCTCCCGAGGATGACTCAGTCGGTTATTAAAGATTTCCAGCTTCCAGCTAAAAATGGCATCAGCAGCGGTGCCCCAGAGGGAAGAAGGGGAGACGTGAGAAATGGGTTCTGTTCCTGTCTCCGAGTGCTAACACACACACACACTCACACACACACACACACACACACTTGCAGAGCTGATGTGGAGCTCATCTGGGAAAAGTTTATTTTGCAATAACAGGGTTTAGTATTCTGCTAAAGGCTTTTGCGAAGACTGGATCCAATTTTCAGAGCCTGTTGCCAATATTTGTGAGTCATTTCCTTGGAATCCTACCTTTGGTGTTTATTTCCCTTAGAAGGAAACTTGTAAAAGAATAATAATAGCTCTCATTCTTCGTGGAAAGTAGCACACAGCAAAGTGGGAGACAACTCGCTCTTTGTTCCAAAACACTTTTGTGTTTGTTTTGTTTACTTTCTTCAGCAGACAAAAAGTGAAGAGTGCAATATAATTAACTCCATAAACCATCTCATTACGGTGCCAGTGACATGCATGTGCTGTGCACCGGAGTGAAAGTTAAGTGGGGAAGCGGTTTTAATTGGTACCTCTCTTCCAGAACAAGTGATGAGAACTACCTGGTGATTTGGGAAGTCTCCTTATGTAACAGCAGGACTTTGCTTTTTCTCAGCCCCGCCTGACTACCGGGACTCCTTTTTCTCTCTGACTTCAGTCCCAATAATAACACTGAGCACCTATTCAGTGTTAAAACCCCTCTGAAAGGTTAACGAATCAGAAATGCTGTCGGTTACAGTTTGCAGCCAGAGGAGCACCTTTTGCCCTCAGGATACTGAAGCGTTTTGCAAACTAAACCCCCACTGAGCTAAGTGGATCCTGGACAGAGTTTTTTATGCCGAGCAAGGCCACGCAGCCACCAGCGGGGTGGAGGCAGAGAGCATATGAGACATTTTGGCTAAGAACACTGGAAAAAATATTTATGCTTACTGAAATGAATACCATGGGGCTTTATTGTTCTCCCAGACCAGGCAGGCAAAGCAGCCTTAGGGAGATGGCTGCAGTAAATGTGATGGCACCTTTTCTCATATCTGCCAGAGCCCTGTGGCAAAATAAATTGCAATTTCGCTTGCATTTTCATATATTTGCATAAATGCTGGGGAAAACTTTAACTGTTAGAAGCAGCGTTTAAGAGTTCATTGCATATTGGCTACCAAGAGTTCTGATAGGTGACATAAACCTGCAAAGAAATAAGAGAGGAAACATCTTTTCTGTTAGTATAGAAACTTTCTCTAGTTCTGCCTCATAGAAACCAGAAGCAGGAGAAAGCACAAGTGTTAAGAATCCAAGAGGAGATTTTCTTTTAAACCTTTTTTTTCACTGAAACCCAGAGGACTCTGACATACTGGTCCAGAGCAACTCCATAAACTCTTTCTGGGAACAATTCGACTGAAAAGTATGTAAAGAAAAAAAATTAGCATGTGGGAATTAGAAAAGTTAGAGAAATATTTGCTCTGAAATCTGTCATGAGAAAGAGACACTTGAGCGTCTGGAGTTGTATAATCTAAATTAGGGTGGAAGTTAAGTGAGGATACCTTTGAAAAACTTCCATGGAAGGGCTGTATCTTGACACAGAAATCAGTTCCTGATTTCAAGTTAATTCCTTTTCCACCAAACAGTAAGTCCAGCTCTAGAAAAAGAACGGGGGGGGGGGGGAAAAAAAAAAAAAAAAAAAA
>VZTE01004431.1:157253-212705 GCA_013397775.1 Eulacestoma nigropectus
TCGGCAGCGGCGGAGCGGCGCAGGGGGAAAGTTGTCCGGCAGCCGAGCGCCCTGCGGCGGCCCCGGCTCCCCGCGCCGCCGCTCGCACCGGCCCCCGGGCCGTGCGCTAGGCAGGGGAGGGTTTATTTCTGATCGCCGCGAATAGATGCGAAAATATGCGGCGGAGTTCTCCTGTAGCGCGAAGGGAAATGAAAAGTATTTTGTTTGGAGAACCTCCGGCAGACCGCATGTCATTTGTCATATCTGATTTATTACCCGCAGGATCACATTACAGGGGAATTTCAAATCCTGTAACAACATCCAAGATCACATACTTTAAAAGGAAATATGTGGAAGAAGAGGATTTTCATCCACCACTCAGCAGCTGTACACATAAAGTATGTTTTCTAATAGTCATTATTTTTACTCTGAGTTTCAGATGCTTAGTAGCACTCGATTGACCCATTTCCAGAAGGCTGAAATACTCTGCTGAAATTAGGAGAATGATCCAGCTGTTTGCTCAGAAACAAACAGTTGTCACTTCTTCACATTTATTGTTGTATTGTCATCAATTGCAAAAGAAGCAAAGGCGTTTCTGCATTTATAACAAGTGTAAATGGAAATGCTGAGAATAACTTTTTTTTTCAGATTATTTTGTTCTTAGCTAGTTCATGTCATGCTTACAGAAACAGCTCCGTAACAGCTTTTGAACAACAGAAAGGAAGAACATAAGTAAAAGATTTCCCACTCATATAAAACTTTTTTTCCAGGAGAGAAAATAGTAAGAGGTTCCATATAGTCCACACGGGTTACAGATCCTCTAAAAAAACAGAATGGTTTGGAAAGCGAGTACAAGTTCCTTCAGTATTTAATCGTGTTTATTAAAAAGCTAGTAACTCCCAAAGAACAGATTACTAAATGGAAGAATTTTTTTTTAATGAAAGTTGTCAGGGGAGAGATTAGAACAAACATTTCCCAGGCCAGGGAATACAGGAATTGAAATCTGACTTTTTTTGCAAGATTTTATCCTCCTCTTAATTAAGGGCTCAGTTCTGTATGGAACGGAATGCCTGGGGTGAAGTGCTTAAGGGTAGCTCATGCCTTGACATGCCATCCTTACCTTGTTGAATCCTACCTGGCCTGTGGAGGTCCAGTGCTACCCATGTTCTCTTGGCAGTGGGGGAGGGATTTCTATGGAGGAGAAGCAAGCAGTAATGCTGAGCTCAGTTCCCAAGGACCTTAGAGTAGCTGAAGGAATTTTCAGCTACAAATAGAGTTGTCTGGAAATAAGTACCTGGACCAGGAAGGTGAAAAACTGTCCCGCTGTTAATTTCAGAAGGTATCCAGTCTGCTGCCAGGGCAGTGAATAAACAGCACCAAGGGTGTTGAAAAATGTGCTCTGGTTTGTGAGCGTGTCTCACACATGTCACATCACTCTCCCAGTTTTCAGCCAGGTTTTTTTTTTTTTACAAGGTTGTTGGATTTTTGTATCAGGGATTAATTTCCTTACAAAGAGGGGGAGGAGGAATAGTTATTTAGTCTTTTCTAACAGCAATAAAAAGCAGTTGCAGAGGTATTAGTAAGCTAGACCCAGCCACTGTTATGTGCTGTTGTTTGTAGAGGTGTATCATGTCAGAAACCCTGGGTCACCAATTTCTTCTGTTCAGCCCAAATACATTTTCTACTTTGCAGCACTGAGCTCTGGCAGAGGGAGGATGCCCACCAGGTTTCCTTGAATTTCTTACATGTTTATACCTCTGCCGCCCAGTAAAGAGTTATGCTCTGAGATTCTGTGTCCCATAGAGGGTATGATGGTAGGGCCTGGAGCCTCTCTCCAGAGGGCTGCTGGCAAACATGTAGAAGAAAACCTTCGACAACTTGCTCCTACTGGTGTCCCTCCAGGACATATCTCCAGGAGAATCCCAGTTCAAGGCTTACTGGTTTGCTCCAGGCTTTTATGGCTTCACTGACTGTTGCTGCAGCAGGTATAAAGGACGCAAACGAACCTATATAATTTAAAATGAGTCATTTATTACAGAAAATTACTCTCTCTAACAAAGAGCTTCAGCTGTGAACTCATATGAAATTATGGCCAATTTTTGTTTTTATGAGACACTGTGCTGCTTCTAAGCCTCGCAGACATGACCAGGCTGTGGAAAGAGCTAGAGGGCTGAGGAGAGCTGAATGGATGTGAAAAGCAGCTGTGCTTTAAGCTCTTTCAGTCCTCATAGCTACGACTTCCACTCTGCAAAAATGCTGTAACCATGTGGGAAAGGGAAGAATGATCAAGCCACAGATGGGGGGATTTAGAGCAGTCTCTCTTTGTGCTGTGCTGCTCTCCTCCTACGCAAACCAAATTCTTCCTAAAAATGAAAATTAGTTAATAGTGCTTACAGTAGCATGCGTTGCCCCCTCTCTTATTTTGATTCCCAGGGTAGCGATTACAGTGCAGGATCCAGGGCCTCCCAAGGGCAGTAACCTGCTCATGCTGCCAGTACTGAGAAAGGGAGTCCTGGAAGGACTGTGGAAGGGAGAACAAATCTGTGGGCATTGAGCCAGGATTTCTGCAAATCCCTATCCTCTCTTCGTTTCCTGACCTTGTCCCTGCCTATCTGTGTTCCCACCCGTCCTGTAGAGCACAGGGCGTAGTATGCAGGCCAACAGCTGCTCTCCAGATGCTGGGATGCTTTGAGATGGGTTTCTCCCTGCCTCCCTCCCTGCATGCACTTCTGTGCACAAGAGCAGTGTAAGAGCCTGGCAAATGGAGACCTCCTCGCTGGAGGGCCTCTTCCACTGGCAGCAGATGAAATGCTCCAACACTTGCTGTGTGAGGCAATGGCTGCTGGCTGCCTCTTGCAAACCTTGACGCTGCGGGAAGGACCCTTGTTTGGCTTCAGAGCTTTGTAGAAGCCCCACAGGGGATGATGGGATTGGGTCCATTTGCAACAAAAAGCCCCCCTAGCCATCACTGGAGCAAAACTGCACAACAATTTTATGTTCTAATCCCAAATGTAATTAAAGAGCCAGATGTGTGCATTTCCCTCTCCCACCTTGGATTTATGCCCTGCAATTGCCTCTGTGGTGTAAGGCTCAGCTACTTACCTCCTAAGCTCAGCTGCTTACCCCCTAAACATGTGGGAATGCTGTGACCAAGAAAAAGCAGGTCCCCAGCTACATGGATGTGCAAAATGAAAAGTCAGTTTTAGATGCCTCAGAAAAAGAACAGAAAAGTAGTGACACAGAGGGAATACTTTCCTTCATTTCCTTTCTCCTTGCCTGGAACAAAACTGGTTGCCTTCAGTTCCATATCTTGTGTTTTTTGCATTTTCAGACAATCTCTGTGTTTGAGGAGCGGGCCCATATTCTTTACATGTCTTTGGAAAAGCTGAAATTCATTGATGATCCTGAAGTCTACCTGAGGAGATCTGTCCTCATCAACAATCTCATGAAGAGAATCCACGGAGAGATCATCATGCAGAACAACTGGTGCTTCTCTGCCTGCTCCTTCAGTGGCACCTCCCCGCAAGAGTGGTTTGTGCCTCAGGACTGTCCATACAGAAAACGCCTTCGGATGGCAAAGGAGGAGTATGAGAAGCTCCACATGTGCTGCTTCTATCAAGAATGTGGCAGTCACTATTTAAATCTACCCTACTCTGTTAATGCTAGCACAGAAAGTAATTCCTCTTCTTCCTCCTCCTCCTCTTCCTCCTCCCCTCCCATTTCTTTGCCAAGCTGTTCCCAGCAGGTGGATTATGAAGTTGGCAGTGCACCTTCTTACAGAAGTGATGACCAGATACCTGCTAATGAAATATTCATCACTAATGGCAGGTCTCACAGTAACCAGGAAAAGGCAAAATTTAATGACGAGAAAGGAGGTAATGAACCTGAGCGAGAGAGCATCGCCCTAAACTGTGAACCTGTAAGAGGCACCCATGCTCTTGAATGTAAAGGCAAATTTTATGACTATTTTGAGACTGGATGTAATGACAAGGGCAACGTAAGTGAATCTTGGAAAAAATCCTTAAGGAAAAAGGAATCTTTACCAAGTAATAAAATCTGCTGCAACAAAGGAAGTAAAATATGAGGCATTTTCTTGCTCTATTGAAGCATGCACAGCATGTTCCTTCTCTATCAAATTTTTATTTTGAATGGATTTTTTATAGTTTTCTACGAATGGTACAATCATGCCACAAACATGACGTGTAGACCTAAAAGACTGGAGAGCAGATTGCGTAAAGTGTCTCTGCCAGCCGCATCAGCGGCTATTTATAAATGTGGAGACTTCGGAAAAAACACAGTTGCATTACTGCTGAGCACTGTAGTCTGTGCAGCCATGGTGGAGCTTTCATTGCTGAAAATGCCAATCAGCCAGATGGGGAAAACATATCGTTTTACATATCCCCGCCCCCAAGAAGTCTGCCATTAATTAAGAAGAACCTCCATTATGTTTACCAAGGAATTAGAAGTCTGGTAAACAAATTGATGCTACCAGCAAGGATGATACGCTCCTTGTAACTCAGTATTCGTTCTGACAAAAGACTATCTTCATGGATTGGGAATAAACCATCCTTACGTTTTGTACTGATACTCTTGAATTCCTGTATTCAGCGTCTTGTTCAACTGACAAAATAGGACATAGCATAAAGAAATAACCTGTTTATGGAATCTTAATCAGAATCAAACATGCAGCTCAAGTACTTGCATGTTTTCACCTCGGCTGTAATAACTAATGAGGCTTGTTGTTACACAGGGCAGGTTTTTTTTTGGTGCCTTACTTTTTGTCTTAATTTTTGCCAGCGTGAAAATTAAGTATGAATCTGATACAGCAGGGATTTAACCTAAACAGAGATTAAAAAAGAAACCCACAGGGTGGATCAATATTATTAGAAACCTTTAACCTTTGAAGTACTGAGTTCAACTTCCTATTCAAACATCTCTGTTCTTCCTTTTTGATGCTCAATTGCTTTTTGATTTGCCATCCTTAGGAAGGGATTTAAGAAACAATAGAGAGATGTCTCTTGTAAACAAGCATTCGATGCTTGAGTGTTTCTATGGCAACTGTCTGTTGCTGGGGCTCTTTTTTTTTCTTCTTCGTATAATGAAGTTCATGAACCAGTGGCATGTTTTATACTTTATTCTGTTTCACATAATTTCTCTCTTTTAGATTGCAAAAGCATGCGGGAGTTTTCTATGACTTTTGCCGTTGATTTAAAAAAGACAAGAAGGCAAAAAGCACAATGTTAATTAATAATGTGGCGATAAACACAGTTTTATCTGAATGAATGTAAGGGGTTTAATTTTAAAAAAGAACATTTTGGAGAAATGAGCTGAGATTTCAGTGGCTGAGGACAACATTTCTTCATCCCTAGGTAGATCGATTGCAAAAGTGTGCTGTGTAAAATGCCCAGAAGACATTAGTTGGGGTTGGACCAAGAGTGAGTCTTAGATCCACCAAATTAATTCGTTCCCACAGTCCCCATAACAACTGGCAGGATGTGCTCAGGAAAACAGCCACATCCAGGCCACAGCTGACTCATAAATAGCTGCCTGTTCCCACAGCATCTTGCACTCAAGTGACATCTCTGCTTGCTTCTTGCCCAAAGGGTGAAAATCACCTCTGTGCTGGGGGAGCAGCCAGCTCGGTGCAGGGCAGGAGTGTCCCCAGGGGGACAGAGCCCCAGGCTTGGCACTGAAGTCAGACAGCTCTCTGGGTCTGACACCTCCTGCTTTGGGTTTCATGGGTTTAGCTGGAGTCCTCCAGGGCCATCATTATTTTGGGTAGCAAAATACATTTGCAAATTGTATGGTCTTTTTCAGAAAGCCCAGTGATCACAGGAAAAAGCCACCCCCCAGCCAAGGTGACCACAAACACAGCAGGATATAAATCAATGATAACCTTTATGAAGTCAGGTGAGTTTAAACTGAGAAGTTTGTAAGGGTTATCATTGTGAAAAATGACAAATAAAGAAAGTACAAGTCCCACCTGATTTCTCCAAGACAGAAGCTTTTTTATTAATAATAATAATAATATTAAATATAGATCTCATTCATACAGTGTATGAGTAGGATCATCATTTAGACATTTGTCCACAAGGACCAATTTTTTAAAAAACCTGATTTTTCTTGTGTTATATCCAGATAGTCTAGTAATGTCTGCTCTTTTCCAATATTTGATAAACGCTTGATGTTTTAAGCTTAAATATTAGATGCTTGTATACTAATGTGTTGTTGTAGTAAAGTGAAATTTCCTCGATATATATTTATTAAAATGACCAAAATTCATTTTAATTTTACATCTCCAATGCCTACTGGGTCCTTTCCGCTGTGTTCCCCTCCCTCACTCAAGAAAATGGTGTTTAATCAAACTGCTCCCTGCTCAAGACAAGAGGTTACACAGCAGTTAACTGTGCACCTCAGGCTGGGTCTGTGAGGGAGCTCAGCCTTGCCAGGGTTTCAGGAGCATTTAGGACAGTCTGAAGGTGCACTGAGAAGCAACAGATTCTCTGTAGACTTGCACGTACAGCCAAGGAAAACACCTGGCCAAATGCTGCCCAAACCACAAATCAGCTAATACTTTTGGGAGGGCTAAAAGCTTTTTGACCCTAAAGGGCTCCTTGGTGTTCCAGAACAAGCCTGCACACATAACCTATTGCAGAGGCTTCTCAGTTGAATTTGCACAGGCTGAAGTGAGGGATCAGCAGATCTTTGTCTACTCTGGCCTCACTAAAGCTTTCTTTAGTTCCAGGGACATCTGGAAATTAACCTGTTACAGCTCTGGACAGTCTTAATTGTCATCAGGGTCTGTAAGGGAGGAAATGCCATGTGATGAAAGTTGGCCTATGGATAAGTGGGGTTTTATGCCTTTCTCTGGACATTGCCTCACAAAATAATAGCAATTACTGAAAGTAGATGTATTGGACTCAGGAGTCCACCGAGTTATCCTGTTGGCCTCAGAAGAGACAGAGGTATTCCACGTTAGAAAAGGGAGGTGGAAACGCCCTTGTCCCATTGCCAGAAATGCAATAGACCTTGATAGGATTTCCAGCCTGGGCTAGACTGAATGGACTTCCTGGTTTAAATTCGATTTGATTTATGGCATGTGAAGACTGTAGGGGAAAGGCCTGATAGGCCTTTTCCCCACTGCACACTCCAGTGTTAAGGATATTTTGCTAGTATCAAAAATTTTCAAGAAATAGTTCTTTTACAAGATTATGCTAGTGCCTTTCATCCATATGTCCCACACATAACTGCTAAATGAATGCTCCTGAACTTGATCCTGGCTTACCTGCCAGGAAGAACTGGACAGAAGAGCTTGTCTAGGAAGATTGTTTTTCTCTCTATCGTAAGACACTTTGCTCCTAGAGTGTAAGACTATAAAGTACTGTGCCTTTCAGCACATGCCAAACAGCAACAGAAAGGATGTTTCTGTTGTCACATCAATTTTGCTGTCGCTAGGAACAGAAGTGTCATTTTATCTTCAGGATCCAGGTAATACATTTCCCTTGGAAATGCACAGTTCATTTGAGTTTAAAAGATCATGTTTCTTTTTCAAAGCAGGTGGCATAATCTCATTGTGCTTCATATATACTCACTACTTTTGGTAAAATTTTACTATTTTTACTGCATTAGCTAATCTGTTGAAACAGCTTAACATGGTTACTTAAAGCATCCTCAGCACTCAGACAGCCTCAGCTGGGAGTGATGTGCAGTGCCAGCAGAGCAGCTGGTTCCACAGGGAAAACAGACACAGCCTGAGCCGAAGAAATGAAGTGCTTCTTTCAGTCCTGAAGGTGTTACACCCCTAAGCAAAGTTGTGGTAGAGACTTTTTTCACATTTCATCTTCCTGCATGCCCTCCATCCTTCTTTTACACTCCTCGTCTACCATCTGTCCTTTCATGTCCTACCGTCGTGATGACCATGACTTGCTGCGGGTGCCACCACCCTTCGGGTTTGTGCAGGGAAAGTAGGGAGCTGGTTCAGAGCCACAGCAAGAGCTAAAGGGGAATTTAAACAAAGTAACCAGCGTGCAGTGTATCTTGGCTGTTCTGTGGTCCCTCTGGAAGCTTGCGCCAGTTGTGACCCCCCACACCTAAATGACTTTTCCAGCTGCTGGTAGCTCAGATTGCCACTGCGGAGTGATGTGGTGATTAGAGAGCTATGGCTGAAGCAGAGATGTAAAGGTGATTTCTAGCCTGCATTTGACTTGTGTACTTTCATTGCCTTCTTGAGCTAAAGGCAAATGCAATGGCTGCTTACTCATGCCAGGAACCTTGACAAAAGAAATTTCTTAAGTTTTATCACAAAACAACCCCCCAAAACCAAACCAGTCAATCACATCGGGGAAAGGTTTAAACTGCTGTGAGGTAAAGGATTTCATCTGGTGTTGTATTCAGTGAATGTAACTCTTACATGGAGGCCTCCCAAAGGGACCTGACCTTTTACATTGTCCCTCCCTTGCTTTGCAACCTCTAAGACAGGGGCTGCCCTTGCTTTCTGGAGGTCACCATTTGGGCTCCTCAGTACTGGTATGAGCTTTTCCGCAGCTGCATGAAGAACCCCAGAGGCTTTTCCTGGCAGGGTGTGCAGAGCCTGCTAAAATATCGTAGCCAGGGAAGCATTGCAAAGGATCCTGCTGGAAATGTTAGGAGATGCGAATCTTCCACAAGGCATCCCATATAACAGCCAAGCCGCTCAGTCACGACTACTTGGAATACACAGTAATTTCCTGTGTTTTTTCAATCTCACTTAAACTTCTCTGACAGATGGGGAAAGATGACTAAACCAAGGGAGTTTACAAAAGTTCGTCTTGTGGTGTTTGCAAACTGTTTCTGTGAGGTCCATTTTCTCTAATGTAAACACAGCCGTGGCTGGGTGCCGAGTGCCTTTGCAGCAGCTAATCCTGCTCAGCTCAAGGCTGCTAAGACGAGGAGTACCCGGCCAGCTGGTCTGCTCAGGGGGCTGAACATCAACCAGCCCTGGGCCTGAGGGGTGTTAGGGGGAGACCTTCACCCTCTGGGCTTTAGACAGCATGGAGCAAAGCAGCTGTGGCTCTAAGACCAGACCAAACTTACTATGCCGGGTCAGAAGCTTTCCAAGGGGTCTTGGGTCAGGTGTGGAAGGTTAGATAAAAGTCCAGGGCAGTAATCATGTGAAAGCAATTGCCTTTGGGGCTGTAGTTGGCCTTTTGCTCTCTCTAGTCTTTAAATCACTGCCAGGAAGGGAGTACACCTTGGGGAAAGTGGAGTTTCAGTTCTTTGGCTTTGCAGAAGTGGTGTGGAGTATGCAAAGCTTTTGCTCCAGCTGAAATGTTTCAAGGTAGGCAAATGTTTTAATTTCTTTTATTGCTCAAATTCCCCTTGCTGAGGAATGCAGGGAGTGTGAGGAGGAGCCACAGATGGGTGGTCTGTGTACACTTAGAAGTATGGATGAGCAGAAAACCCCAAACCCCAACAAAAATCCCAAAGCAGAGAGATACTGAATTTGAAAACTCATTTTCTATGGTTAGTAATTCTTCTCAATTAATCCAGTATTATTCTCCAGTTTACTGTGGAGAGCACTTAGTCCGTCATGCTGGGATTGCAGCAGGACTATAAATGTTCAAGTCTATCTGCTCAAGGTCAGCCTATTTACAGCTACCTCCTGCAGTGGTACTTTCCCTGTGGAATACCCCACCAGGCTCATCTTTCTGTATGGCAGTCTGTGTCTGCCTCCTGAAACAGCTAAAGGCTCGGGTCCTCACAGAGGAGGGTGATGGACTGTCCGTAGCTGGTGGTCTTGCCTCCTCCATGATACTGGCCTGTAGCTGTCACAGCTGCACAGATTCACCAAGCTCAGAGGGACCCCACAACATCCCTTCTACCATCCCCTCACTGCCTTACATCTCTAATACAGTATTTTCCCTTGTGAGCTATGACTGGTGTCAATGCTCTGTAGCAGTTTGCTGGCTGATATTTCAGAGACTTTTTGCAGCTGAGTGATGGGCAAGGAGACCCTTAGCTGGCATGAGATGATGCTGTGCCATTGATTTTTGGAGAAGTTGTGCCTCATCCTATAAAACCTGACCACCCACACCTTTGGTTATTGTTGGTTTTGTCTTTTCCACTTGCCTCATTTTCTTAATCAGAATAAGTTTTGAAAGACAGTCCCTCTCTTCCACCCCACATTGTGTGGGACTGGCTAGTCTGTATTTACCTCTTTTAGTTAGGAAAAACCTCTCTTAGTGGGAGCTGAAGTTGAGCAGAAGATTGTTTTCAAATCCAGTTTTATTCCCCAACTCCAAAATGGTTTGTGTCTTGGTGAATGTGTAAAATCTGTGCTCTGTTCCTTCATAAATGCTAAAAGCCCTTGTAGTTTTTTTTTCCCCCCCTCCATCCCTTGCTTTTTCAGGGCAAAATCCTCTGTACTTTGGTCTATCAGTAGGTCCCACTAACCAGACTCATCATCCTCTTGGTGATACGGCTGCCATGGGGCCATTTATTCCTTTGAGTACAGTAGTGTGGGTTTGGCTCAAAATGCAGTTGTCCTATATCTTTCTTACAAACCATCAGACAGGGAACATAAACCTAAGTGTTGCTACATTCTAAGTGTAATGTGCTTCCAACGTTGTTTTCTTCAAACTTATCTTCTGTGGGTCTCAACAAGTGTGGCCAAAGCCACCTGCATTTCCCAATTTCTGTGAATGTTGTAATTATCATTATCCTGAAAATACAATTTGATTAATTTTTAAATCTTGAGCAGCCTATATTTTACCTGTGGAGGCTGAATATTTATTATTCTTTCTTTGACCCCTTTCTTTGTGTAACAGATTGGTTTCTGGCTTATCAGCAGACTAACTGGCATGATGACAAATCTCTTTGCTGTGAGAAGTAAGGCACATAGCATTAATGCAATCCTGTACCTCCATCAAAAGATTGCTCCAATACTGAAACTTTAAAATAACCTGTATAGGCATCACAGGCATGAAGAAAATCTTAAGATACGAATAGGGCATAAGCTACTGTCAGATCATTTTCCTTACTCTGTATGCAGGCTGAGACAAGGATTTTCATTGTATGAATTTATCCACCCGTTGGAAGCGCCCGCTTGCTAATACTGAGGCTTAAAGATGACAGTGTAATGTCAGCTTTTGAGGTATTTCACTAGTGACCATTACGAATAAGGCATTCAGTTAACAAGCTTGCCCTCCATTCCCACTGATCTTCTGAGCCTCTCAAGAGTGGTGGACCCCAGTAGCACCCTTCTAGCTGCCAAAGCTCCTTTTTCCCCTTTGAATATTTCCATGTGCTATCAGTAAGATATATTTCTGGGCTCTAGAAACACAGGGACATGACAAACTGTCTTTTAACTGAATATAATCATAAATAATGGAAAGGCAATCAGGCTGATAATTTTATTATTTTAATTGTGAATATAGGAAGCCTTTTTTGAAAAAAATTACTATTATTTGGGAACTTAATTTTAATTTAAATAATGCAACCCCCGAATTATCTGGCTGTCATGAATCTGGCACCCATGCACTAAAAATCCTTCGTGATCACACAGCCCTACCCTGCTGGGTGCCAAAATCAGAACCTCGGCAGAGCCTCTGAGGTTTGACTACATGTTTTCCCACACTGCCTCATTTTTCCCCTTTGCACAGAAGTGCTGAGAAGATGCATGTGGAGGGGGATGGTACCTGAGAGAAAAATGTAAATCATAGCAACCTGACTGTCAAGAGGGTATCACTTTTTATTTCCTAGCTCATGTTCCCAGCAACAGCGGAGCTGCAATATTAAATTGTTTTGTTTTACCTCTCGGCTTGGTTTACTGGTGCCAGAATAGTTGCAGCCCCTCGAGCACAGAGGTAAGAGGACCTTGCAACTGAAAGCTTGCCTGGAGATTTTGTTCCCCTTTGATAGGTCGGGCTGGCTCTCATTGCAGGAGCAGCTGGGAAGAAATAATTAGCATAACAAAGAGCTATATTATAGTATTGCGTTGTGCATTTGGAGCCTTCACATACCTTCACACGTTCGGTTACAGGCTACATAAATCTGAATTCCGGGTAGAAATGGAAAAACACAAATCTAAAAGGAACTCAACCTTTAAAGTGACAACAATTTGAATACTCTAACTGCAAATGTAGAACCCCTCAATGTTTTGGACATAGCCATGCTGCAAGTGCCAGTGGCTGTCCGTGTGGCTGTTTGGAATGCACGGCCAAGGAGAGCCGTTCTCCCCGGCTGGTGGGGGGAAAAGTTCTGGGCGAGATGCAGGGCGAGTTCTTCCTGGCATCCAGGAGCTGATGGACTGAGGTGGCGATGAGCCAGGCAGCCCAGCAGCTGCTTTCTGCCCCTCCCAGCCCAGAGGTGGTGGGTTACCAAGGAGAAGGCTGGGGGTGCAAGTACTTCGTGTTTTGCTCTGTTTTCACTGCTGGTAAACAGCAAAGCTGTGCTGTGCTGTTGGCGATTTGTATGGGTTTAGTTGCACAAGAGGTTACAAACCCTGAAGAAAGCACCTTTACCTGTCCAGGTGCCTCCCCTGGGAGCTCCCAGGTGTTGTGCCCTCTTCTCCTGCCTTGCTCGCAGCAAACCTGTCCCATGAGTCTATTCCTGCTCCACAGCAGAGGCAGGATGGAGCATGCTATGGGCTCTGACATTTGCAAAACCTGTGGTCCCTTCCCTGGCTCATGTGAAATAAACTTACACGCACCATGCCTGCCCAGCTGCCCACTCGCTGCAGCATATTCTTCTCCTCCCTTTTTCCCCCCGTTTTGACTGTTTTTTTTTCTGAGCAAAATTACCCATCCTGGGAGTTAGAAGAAATGGAACGAATGGAGAAAAAGGAGCAAAAATTTCCCAGGGAAGGTTTTTCAGAGCTGATCCTCCCCTGGGTCCAATGTCTGTCAGATATGCCTGCAGCACGCAGCTGCATCATGCTGTCAGAAAGAGGGATTTAAAATCTAACCTGTGTATGCAACTCTTGTTCCCTTGGATTGAGAATCCCTGGCAGGGCAGGAGAGTAAATCC
Organism: Eulacestoma nigropectus; assembly: GCA_013397775.1. Taxonomy (NCBI): domain Eukaryota; kingdom Metazoa; phylum Chordata; class Aves; order Passeriformes; genus Eulacestoma; species Eulacestoma nigropectus. Next base: position 170,238 of record VZTE01004431.1, read on the forward strand.
CAGCTTAGGAAGGTGGCTCTGTCAGCCCTGCAGGCAGCCTGTATTGCAGCAGGAAGCTGAAAGCTCCGTCATCCGCAGTGGTGGTGATTTCTGTAAAACCTGAATGTACTTTACCCAGATACATGTATTTGGAATGACTCATCAAGCATGGAGATGCAAATTGAGCAAAGGCCCTGGAAGACCCCAGTATTCTGTCCTGGTTGTGCATGAAATAGAGAGGCTGCTGTGCCTCTAACTGAGGTAACTGGAGGGAAGAGCCAGAGGTAAGCTTTAAGGAAGGACAAGACTAGAGCACTGCAATAGCACTTGATGGTTCTTAAATGGTTGTGGTAGTTTAGGAAGCAAAAACTTTCAAACAGTTACTGAGGACACAATGTTGTTTAGGCTTTATGCTTCTGATAGTGATAATAAAATTTATCAGAGAAACAAATTTGTCAAAACTAATGAGACTTCTTACATTTAAAACACACTGACATTGTGTTGTGCTTTCCTTCATAAGTTATGTCTAAAATAAGAGTTGTAGTTAAAAGAGATTCGTGAGAAAAAATTACACAGATCTATTCTTTTGTTTACTTTGTGCACTTGACAGCCCTGAACACAGTCAGGTTCTCCTCTTTGCCTGTACAGTCTGTCAGTCAGTTTTCTGACATTTGTTTGAGCCTTTACATAGCAGCAGAGAAGACAGAACTGGTTTTTATAAGGAAAATATGTCCATGGAAACACAAAGGGTGCCGATGGATTCAGCAGTAGGGAGTGTCACTAGGTGATGCTTTACATTCATCCATTTCAGGGGAAAAAAAAATTAAGCAGCCTGTTGGTTTCGGGGGAGTTTTGTGGGTTTTTTGGTGTTGTTGTTTGGGTTTTTTTTTTCACAGCAGAGGCTGCTTCTTTGCAGCCTGAGAACATAAAACACCACACATAAGCACTGATGAAATTTTAAAAAGCAAGAGTTGAAAAAGCAAGAATCTCGACTAAGCTCCTGGCAGGTCCGGAAGTGTGGGAGCCCACAGGGCTTTAGTCCTGTCCTCACAGTGTACAGCCACAGACCCTGGGACAGTCTTCTTTGTCCATGATAAATACAGTGTGTCCCACATGTGAAAAATCTTTCCTAGGCTCTGCAATGGTAGTTACTCTGAGTCTTGTAGAGGCACCACCAAGTCTGTTTTCTCTCAGCCTGTTTCTAGCACTTCAGAAACTCTGTTGTTCCTTTCTATAACAACTATGTAGCTTCATCAGCCACGTCCGTCTACAGTGCCCATTTCCTACAGCTCACACTACTTAGATGGAAAAACAGGCTCTATGACTTCTCTTATCCTAACTTCACTCTTTCATAAGAAGTGTGGTCAATTTAAGCAGAGCATGTCAGACTGAGCAGAGGAGGGGCAAGTACACCACCAGTGATATCAGTAACCTGGCACAAGGGCAGACCCTTTGGGCAAGGCTTGTCAGAGGAGATCTGCTGGGCCACATACCATACCAGGACACCCATGTAGTTATTTCCTCGTCCTCACAGAGATTAACTGAAGAAACAGAAACTGAGCAGGATTGAAAAGTTCTTGAGGTCAGTAAGAGCAGTTGGCTGCAGTGCTATAAACCCTTGATGCTTGCCAGACCCACTGTACTTCCTTCAGGCCAGTACTGTAGAGGTCTGTAAGGCATGAAAAACCTTCCTTGAGAAATGGGAGATTAGAAAAACCAGGGAGTTTTGTATGTGGAGTTTTTGGTAGGTACATCTGTGTATGTCTTCTTGCACCTCCAAGGCTTGGCAAATATTTGGAACTGTTTGGTGATTGCTGAGCCAGTACATTATGAAGGACCTCTGTGCCTAGCTCCATGTGTGGCTAAGTGGTCTTCTCTGACCATCCATTTGTCCTGGGATCTGACTTGCCTGAGGCATGAAGGTTCTGCTTGAAAGATCTGCTCATGTTCGAATGAGACTTATTAGGGAAGAAACAGCTGCCTTACAGCTCTCATATGGTTGTCTGGAGAAGAGCTGCAGCCTTGCTAAGGCTCCCAGAAGTGCAGCTACACAGCATCCAAAGCTGACTGCTCTGACAGGAAGATGCATCTTCGGCACAGCCCTCTGCTACAGGTGACCCCATGCATCAGCCCTCCTGCCCCTGTTCTGCTCCTCCTAAATTCTCTCTGGTGCTCAGAGGCTGTTAAAGGGCATCTCCCGTGCCTTTGAACCTGGGAAATGGAGACGATTTGTGGTGTCTGAACTACGGCCTGAACACTTCTCTTTTATTTTTTGCTTTGCATCAACACTGCTTTGACTCAAATTCTTTCAGACTCCACATCGTTGGACAAGAACTGCTGCCAGACCCTCTGCTTTGAAGAGAAACATCTCCATAATTCGCTTAGCCGGTGCCAGAATATGGAGGAAGTCTGCCACAGTGCATGCCCTGCTCCTGCTTGGGGGAATCACTTAGAGCTGTTCCTGTTTTGACAGAGCTCATTTACCTCTCCCTAACTGCTGTAATCTCTTAAGAGTGCAATTCAGGTTGTTAATGAGAGTACCTTCATAAAGAATTTCCATATGCAAATTCCCAGTCTGAACTTTACTACAACAAAGTCTGTGTTGCTGGAATATATTTCTCTGCACCCACAATCATTGTCTTTTATTCTCTGTGCACCATACCCTCCACTACCTGCTCTGAGCTGCTTTCCGCAAGCTGGAAGTTGTGAGCGTGAGTCTAATTTCACCCTTCAGTAAGCAGGGAATTCAGAAAATTTAGAAGTGCTGGGATCGACACCAGGCACTCACATCTGTGATGGCTTTCGGAGTTAAAGCTGTGTGTGTGTAGCTGCTACACTGTCATTTGCTCTGAATGGGAACCTGAAACCTCCAAGAAGCCGCCTGCCCGCAGGCAGCAGGAGGCTCTGTTTGGTGTGCCGGAGGGAGGCTGGGTGTAGCCTGTTGGAGGACATGCACATGTGTGTACACATTCTGTGCTGGGCTGTTTCCTGGAGCCCTGGCCTTGTTCTGTCTTGTCTCTGGGCTCCTTAACGTGAAGGTCATTAGGACTGTTCACTCTGGCATTTGTTCCGCCACATCCTTCTCCGTATTAGACAATGTCTACCTTGTAATGTTTGATCCTGATCCAGCAGAAAAATCTTCCATTAACGTGACTTCAAGAGAGGAACGTATTTTTCCCGGCCTCGGTCTGTTGGAGTTAATGGTGGTGTGCTGCTTTGTACATTACGACCGAATCAAACTTCCTTTCATCGGCACCAGCTGCGGTGCTTTATGCCTAAACCCAGCATGCAGAGTAAAAATCTTGGGGATCCAAGTCAGAGCAGGAACTGACCTGAAGTCATCATGCAGCCTCAGGTTGAGTCTGCATCTATCTCCTGCTGTGCTAAACTGTCAAAGACTATTATCTCAAGAAAGCCTTTCTTGTATTTTTATATCTCATTAATTGATGGGTCCTGCTCTCTGTCATGCCGGCACCTTCGGAGCAGGAAATGACATGATGAGTCAAACAGCAGAAATTCAATGCCATCTCTCAAAGAAAGACTAGATTGGTTTAATGAAGGTTGGAGAGGGCATAGCATACATGGAAGTGTGCTATTTAGTCTCTGCTGATCTTGATCCTGGGAAATGAAAACAGAAAAACAGATGTGAATTTATGAAGTGACATAAGGGTGGAAAACAGCAACACAAAGACACCAGTGGGAAAGAGGACTATTTAAGATGGCTCTTGGCTATAGAATGGATGGAGCAAGATGAAATTAAGTAAGTATCAGCAAGATCTGCTTAAGTGTGGAACAGCCTCCAGAAAAAACCTAGGAGAGCCTTAACTTGAGCCACTCAACTAGCCTGAACAAGGTGCTGGAAGAGAGGCACTACAGCAAACAACTCTGCAACTGCCATAGGGCTGCAATGATCTAATAGTTCTTTTCCGTCTTTAATCTCTGTGATCCTACAGTTAATCATCACATATTCATTGTGAAATCTCTGCTCAGACCATTTGTTAAGCCTCTATCTAACTAGTGAAAATTTATACTCTCTAGAAGAGGACAAATATAGGCGTTTTCCTCCAAAATTACACCAGCCCATGGGCTTGGAGCCATAATTTTGCAGGCAGAAATTTGGATCTAGGTCCAAATTTTGTGTCTCTACAATGGGCAGATCTGAAACACAGCTTCTTTGTTTCTGCCTTGTGCCACTGTAGTAGCCGCTGCCAAGAAATACGGATAGTGAATCAGAGATGGGTGCTTTTCCAGACCAGAGACAGTGACTAGCAATTGCAAAAAGCTTTGGACTTTTGAATGTAAGGGTGTGAATGGAGGCTGCTTTTTTCTTATGCTGTTTTTCCCTTACATCTTTCCCCCACCATTTCAAATGCAGAGGTTGGCTCTTAGGTGCAATAAAGACAGAGGTGGCCAGAAGAGAGTTCAGACCATTTAGAGCTACAGGAAATGCTACCTCTGATTTGTGACCTGCAAAGCATTGAGGAGGCAGGGGCAGCTGTGATCCAGGAATTTGGTTTTGTCACCTGAAAGATGATTATGGATCTGTAAGCAACCCTGTGGTACTATGTAGGCTTGCACAGCAATTACTTCTGCAATTACTTCTAGAATTACTTCTACATCACCCTGCTGGTTGTAAACTTTTAGAATAGCCCAGAAATAAGAGTGAGTTGTGGGCTGATGGGTTCCCAAGCAATGAACTCTCAGATGAGCTGTGCCCTGTTGCTCTTCCTCAGTTGTGGAGCAGGTGCAAAGGAAAGCAAATACCGCTGGTGTTCCTCCTAATCAAAGGCTCATTGCTGGATGTTGCCTCTAAGTTGGAGACTGTGGTGATGGCAAAAGAGCTGCCAACAGTGGACTAAAAGGACATAGAGGGGGAGAAATGTACTGGATCACAGAAATGGGTCAAGAATTGAAATATATTTCTCTGAAATTTGCTGCCTTCCTTCTCTGACTTCAGTCATGGACAAGTAACTTCTCATTAGAGTTTCCATTTCCTTCCTTTATTTCACCACCAGCTTCACATCACTCTTCCTCTGGTTTTCTTTAACCTGGTCTTGTCCCTGATAGTGCTTTTCCACATGAATGGACGAGTCCTTATGCAGCCACAGTAGCAAAGAGGCCTGCCTTGCTCTTAACCAAAATTTTCTAAACATTTTTATTAATAATTCCCTTTTCCTTGAAATTTAACCAGAGGGTCCTGACAAACAAATTGTGTAACTCTGACTTCTCTTGCAAACTTAGTGTTCCATGTTCATGACATGCAGGACAGATAAAAGAAGCCAGGTTTTTGCATAAAAGTTGATACTTTGTGCTCCCCAAAGTGGATATGACAGGATATGGTTCAACAATGTACTAATGTCTTGATGATTTTTTGCATCCAGATTATGCACATGAGTAACGTGAGCAGTTCCTGGGTATGAACAGATGAGCTTCTCGTGGGATTTTTCACTGTATCAAGCATGAGAAGCAGGGGAAGCTGGAAGAACAGGAAGGAAGCAGTTTTGCTTGTAAAGACTGTAATTTTGAATTCAGATGGTTTTGTTTTAACCCAGAAACTTAATGAACTGAAGTTTTCAAGTGGGCTTTGCATGTGGGTTCATTTTCTTCCCAATGTTGCTTTTTGGGTGCAAAGGGGAGACCAGGGGGAGCTGAGGCAGCTGTGTTTTGAGACACAGTGCAATGCTGATAATACTGTCCATGTTCCCCAGCCCCGACTCATTGCTGGTGGCTCCAAGAGGAAGAACAAGCAGTTGGTTATCCATGGACTGCTTCAGGAGATGTATTGCATATCATTCTGCAGCTTCTGCAGATCATCTGATAAAAGGCTAGAAAGCAACTCTGCAAAAATAGAAGAAAGCAAACAAAAAAAAAAAAAAAAAAGGAAGGGCTTTGTCTTACCGAGCCTTAATCATAGCCCAGAACATTTAGTAGAGAGGTCAGATGACCCATAAAAACCCCCACAATTCAGTTATGCCTGGGAATAGAGTAAACTGAGATCAGCAATAAAACAGCTTTTATACAAGTTGGGAGGATGCTGTAACATGCCAGGGTATTTTGCTAGTAGTGCCTTTTGGGGCTGTGTTATGGCAAGTTACATTTGGTACAGGCTATGTCCAGAGATGATCTTCCTTTTAGCTTTTTCTGCTGCATTCAGCCACAGAGCAGAGGCAGTTTGTGTGCTTGCCTGGCATTCTTAAGCAGTGGAGTTGGAAGTCAGTCTAAAGGAGTCCTAGGCAGAAAGGGCAGAGGAGTGCATTAGTGTAGTAGTGCTGCATCTGCCAACAGATACACTGGTTAGAAAAAGTTGTGAGCTAAAAGCAATATTTTGTACTATTTTGGCCCCAAGAAGGGATGCCTTTATACTTTCCAATTATACTGTGTCTTACTGGTCTGTGCCATCCCTGATTTCTTTCATGATCCTTCTCTCCAGTGGACATTTCCTGGAATGCTTCAGGAAATGTCCTGTCTTATTTAAGAAGGGTAGAAGGCAGGGATAGCCTTCGCCTTGCCAACTAACTAACTTCCAAACCCACAAATTCAACCTCATGATGAGCACATGTTGAAGTAGGGCTCTGTGTCCAGGGCAATCCTCTGATAATGGCCCAATTCATCAGGAAGCAGTATGAGCACCAGGTCGAGGCTGCAGCGTCAGGGTAATGCTGTTCTCTTCTTGTCCTTGCTCTCTCCTGTCTTTCCTGCTGTTGGTCCAGTGTATGATTGCAGTGGGTTGACCATGGCCAGCTGCCAATCCAGCCATCCCCCTCCTCAACAGGTCAGCGGGAGGAAATAAGATGAGGAAAAGCTCATGGGTCAAGATGAAAACAGGGGTATCACTTACTAGTTACTGTTATAGGCATAGCAGAATTGATATGGGGACAATTAATTGACAATCTATTAAAATAGATTGGATAGTGAGAAAAAAAAAATAAGACAAAACAGCACCTTCTCCCCCTCGTTTTTCACAGGCACAACTTCCCTCCCAACTTCTCTGCCTCTTTCCCCCTCCCCATCAGGTGGTGCAGGGGGTGGGAAATAAGAGTTATGGTCAGTCTGGAACAGTTCCTCTCAGACACACATTGCTCCTCATGCTGTTCCCTTGCTCTGGTGTGGGTCCTCTCCATGACCTGCAGTGCTGCATGGGTGTCTCCACAGAGGAATCTCTGCTTTGGTACATGCAAGCACCTCCTTCTCCGACGTGGGTGTCTGCAGGGCCCCTTATGATTTTCCTCACACGCTTTCCCTGAGGTGCCACCATATTGTCTGTGGAGTTCAGCTGTACCCTGGGATGGGTCTGCTGCAGGGAGAGGGATGTTTGAGGGGGACCTTGGTCAACTTGTATGCATGGCCAGGGTCAGAAATCTTTGTCCTTCAGAAGTCACAACTTGCCACCAAGTCAGTCCCTCGCTGGCTTGCCCTGGTCAGTCGTTGCCCACGCTGTTGTACCCCAAGGTACCCCAACAATCAGTGGGGATTTCTCAGAGCTGAGAGGAGGGAAAGGGGAGGGCGTTTTTTCCCCAGGGGTGAAAAAATGGCAGCAAGAGAGAAGCTCTTGAACAGGAGAAGTATTTCAGGGGAAGGCAGGGAGGAGGCACGTGTGGCTGGAGGAAGGCTCGGACTGAGGCATTTTGGATTTCCTGAGGCTGTGGGATGTGGGAAGCGCTGTGGGTGACAGACTTGGACGGGGGTGAGGAAACGGCCCAGCACGGAATAGGCACCGGCCCAGGAGGAAGACTGTCGGCCCTGCTGCGGGAAGGGGCCCTCCCCGGCCACGGGCAAGGTGTGTCCCAGCTCCCAGAGGCGGCGAGGCTGGCACCGAGCCGTGCTGGCTTTGCAGGGCTGGGCCCGCCATTCCCGCACAGCAGCGCCCGGCCTTTCCCGCCTGTTTGAGCCCGGCGCGGCCGGGGCGCAGAGCCGGCGGCTCCCAGGCTCCGGCCAGAGCCAGTGCCCGCACCTGGGCACTGCTGCTGTCCCACCCGCAGCGGCTGAAAGCACCGAATAAATACCTGTTCACCAGCCTGTCTTCCGACTGTGTTTTACGTAAGAAACGCAGAGCTCTAGTGTTTTTCCTTCCTAATTAACGATTCATCAAGACAGCTGCAGTTGAGCATGGTTTAAAGTAACACGTTAACTTGGGCTGCTGTTGAAGTTTTGCAGATGGTTGCGTTTTGTAACAAATACCAACATGAACCAAACGTGGATCCAAATACCTCCCAGCTTTTAGATCTGGATCCTTTATGTTCAGATCACTTCTACTTGATCATTAGTAAACTAGAATATTAAAAATGGCATCAAAGTGTGGCCATGAGCTAGAGGTTTTGTTGGAGTGGTTTAACCTTGGCAGTTTCAGAGCCAAAGCTTTGCATAAAGGAGAAATTCTAGGGTAAATGTAAATAACACACGTCTGGAGGATTAGCTGTCTCTTGTCCAGAAATGCCACACCTTGTAATTAAAGAAGAGGCTGTTAGTATGCGACATAGGAATGCAGAGGGTGTGGACCATCTCAGATTTACAGGCTATCAAGTTTATGAAAGAGACTAAATACTGTTTAGTGTTACAAAGGTGGTAAGACCTTTGTTTAGCATTGCCCCAAAAACCTGGCAAGCCTCTGATGGGAAAACACTTTGCAAGTAAGATCTTGCTAGAAAAAACATCTGTAGGAAAAATTCAGTAGGGAAACTCCAGCAGCTTCTGAAATGACTGCTTTTCTTCATGCACTAGGATAATGATGTATAGGCTGAATGTCAATGTGTGTGCAAGTTGCCTACTGTGAACTGGAAAGTTTGACTGAGTGTTTTAATTTAACTTTACAAGTATCCATTAAAATAAAAGTACGTGAGTGAATTTTAGTGCCAAAATAAGTGCAAGAGAAGCATTTCAGTATGTGAAAAACAGTATCTGTGATGCAGATCTGAGTGTAAGCACAGGGCTGAGGAAATAATTTTGATCTTGTCCTTTGCAGTGAGTTGCTGTACCTCAGGATATTTATAGCTTTGTAGAATAATGAATATTAACACTTGTCATGTCACATCCAAAGTGTCATGTTAAAAAAGGGATTTGAACTCTAGAGATTAATGCAGTGAAAATTATGACAACACTTGGTTCAATGAAAGAAGGGCTTTGAGTTAACCATAAAAGGCTCAAAATGGAAAAGGTCCCCCCCCCGACAAGACCACCATGGTGACTCTCTGCTTCCCACCTTTGTGTCCACATCTCAGATCTGGGTAAGGGTCCAACACTCTTCTACAGGTCAGTTGTAACATCTGTCATTAAATCTGGTGAGTGTTACTGCGGGTTTGGTACTCATGAATGGGCTAGAGAAGAGAATCAAATACATTAACAGGGTACTAGGAAATAATTAGAGACCTTTGCTTGCACAGCTGTGTTCACAAGAAGTTTTCATCAGATCTCCTGCAATGAAGGCAAACTGAAGAGACTTGATTGCCTGACTTTTCTGCTTGGTGGATATGCTGTCTTTTTCATTCTTGCATAGGCAAAAGTTTCAGTTTTCTGAAAGAATCACAGAAATCCCCTTCTCTAAAGGCAATTAGACTTTAAATGGGATAAAGAAACATTAGCTACAGTGCTCTGAGTGAAGGGGGAAGCAGCTGATTCAGATATCTAGAGACTGGAGGGCACCATTATAATTCAAAGCTTGACCTTCAGTTAGATGGTGTTTCCCTAGTCCCGCTAGGACTGGACTTGGTGGTGTCATTACAGACACACCATTGTGAGACCAGATTTTGCCCAGCTGCTACACGGGCACAAAGAGCTGAGAAAGCTGCAGGGAGCCTCTTCGTTGTGTGTTCCTGGACAGCGGCCAACCTACCATCAAAGGTTGCTCATTCCTTGAAAAAGCACAGGGCTTGCTCCATCCCCCAGCAATGCCACGATTGAAAGGTGTTCCAAGAGAGTTGGAAAGGGTGTTTCCAGTGTCCCAGTTTGTGGGACAGTGTTTTCAAGGTGGGCTGGAAAAGGAAGTCTGCAGTGACACACAAGAAAGATGAGCAATGCCTGAATGGAAGGGTGTAGAAAACCATCTCTCAGGGACAAGCTGTAAGACATGATAGAGCTTTTAATGAGTGAGCTGTCATCAAATGTCTAGTAATCTTTAGTAGTGTGTTTCCGTATGCCTTTAATTTTTGCGTGCGCTTGCACAAACTCCTGAAACTCATCTACAAGCTGGTCTGCCTCTGACCAGCACAATTCTTTGTGTGTCTGTGTAAGTTTGCAGCGAATACACTCTAATTCTTATGTAAAAATTCCATGGGAAAATCCAGGAATGACTGCATAACTGATTTGGTATGGCACTGGGCTTTAATTGTTTTCAGATTTCAGTTTTCAAGGCCAAGAAACCAGAACCCTAAATAATGTTTCATTTCTATCCCTCTGCAAACTGAATCTCTCTGGAATGCACAACTGTAGCACTCAGCACTGTACACAGAAAAGCACTTCCAGTGTCCTGCAGATGTCTGCTCAGTAGCTTCCATATGGCAAATTACTTGTTATTGGACCAGACTCGGCTCATTCTTGTGCAATTCTGTTGCAGTTGGCGAGGAGGTAACGCAATCACAGCTCGATCTGGCCCGTTGGGTCAAATAAACTCTCTGCATACTCGAGTGGGGGTTTCAAGTTGAATAATGTTGCTGGAATAATTTCCATCCCTCGGTTATGCTGGTGCAGCCCTGCCTTCCAGAGCAATTGAAAGGCTTATGGGTTCGGTAATAGATTAAGGGTTTTCTGCCACCTGAGTGCTGAGCGAGGGTGGAAACTCTTGGATATTCCTGGCGCAGGAGAAGCCTTTATTGGCCCAGTGCAATAAGCTGGTGATCTTAGTGAGGCAAAGGACCAGATAATTATAGAAACAAAGTCTTCCTCCAGAAACTGTTCTCCCTGTCAAAGCTGAAATATTCTGGCACGGGCAGCTTCCTCAGTGTCTCTCATACTCTGTTTTTTGTGGCTTAAGAGAACACTGCTTTCACTGGAGCTTTTGAGCCACCTAATTCCATTCTGTTTTCTATTTATAATATTTTCCATGTTGTTTTTTTTGTGAGACTTCTGTGTGTATTTCTGAAATGAAGACCAAAATTTGAGTTTAGACTCTGCAACCCAGTCTTGCCAGTACTGGCAGTACTGGTGTCTGCACAGCCTGGCTCTATGCCCACTTGGTTTCATGCTGGTGGCACTAAGATTTGAGGAGGATATGTTTTGTGATGGTGCTGACTGACGGCTGGAAATTTTTTCTTATGTTCAAAACCTCATTTTGAGATATTTTTGATGTAAATGTGCTGGGTTCAGGTGAGTTGCACCTGCCTGGTTCAGGTCAGGCCCAACCTAACAAATTCACCTGAAAGTCCACCCGAGGCTTTAAAGATCCTTCATATTTAACCAAAAAATTTTCAGCAAATCAAAGTTTTGTCCATTTAGTAAAGATGAATTTGACCTAATGATTTTAGATAGGTACTGCAGTTAAAGAAGAGGTCAAGCAAGGCATTAGGGCACTGGATAGATAAGGCAGAAATATAGTGATTCTAACTTGTCCACTTTTGCAATACAGGCAGTGGGCACACATAAATAAGAAGATTTGTTCTTTAGGCTACCTTGTTTTGGTGTGCAATTTGCAAATTGTATTTGTAGCTCAGCTAATTTGGAAATGGCAGGAAACTCCAGTCTAGTTATGAAGAGAGACTTGCCATCTGCAGTCTAGCAGTACTTGCCAACTATATGTTTGGGACACAGCAGTCTAGGCAACAGTGGTATCATCTGACCCTAATATATCTATTTCTCAGTTTATGGTGTTGTAAGCATGTCAACAGAGTAACTCTCAAACATGGCACATTTTGAAATAAGTAAATTACAGCACTAATCTAATGCCTGTTTTTGTTTTTCTGACCTACTTAATTAAAAAAGCATCTAAAAATGGAAATGCTGTTTAGCTTAATGCAAAGATAGAAGTAGCTTTTTTTTCCTCCCAACATCTGTGTCCAGAAAGGAAGAAAAATCCTGTTTTGACTGGCCTTCCTCCACCAGTCTTTTTTTAAAAAATTTTTTTATTTCTTGTCTAAAGCAAAGTAAGTTACATAAACATTCCACCTCTTTCCATAAATTGGCTGCAGTTTCTGAACAATAGAGTTACTGTGAAGAGAAGAAAACCACAGACACACCCCACAACTGTTGGTCACACAGCCAAAGAGAACTAAAGACGCATTCTTTGAAAGTACCAAAAAGGAAATCCATGGTCTTAAGGCAAGACCTTTTATGTTATGTTTGGAAATGTTTCTCATTTCTTTCTTTCTTCCCCCACCCCCGCTTCTGCTTTAGCTTTCTTAGTTCAACATGTTGGAGGGAGTGAAATGACTCTAGACAGAACTTTATTCTTTGTTAAGATGTGTTGATAGTATTTGTCAGTAGTCACTAACCTGAGATGGGATAGCGAAAGAAAACTGAAAAGTGGGATTTTAGGAAGAGGAAAGAAAACATGTTACTAATAATGCCTTTGAGGCTTCCTCAGTATAAAAAAATACTTCACTTGCAAGAAGAGAGAGGCTAAGACAGAAATCTCTGTTTAAAGCTGTAGTTCTCAATTGTAAAAGTAATAATTTTCTTCAGAGAACAATAACTCTGTAGAAACATTTGTTTGCCTCTCTGAAGTATCTCAACACGCTTTCCAAATGGGAATTCACCCTCATCATAGCCTGTGTTCCCCAGCTGGGCAAGCCAACACACTAGGAGGTTAGATGGCCCTGTGAGAGTCACGCTACAGCAATAAATACACCCTGAATTACTCCCCTCTGCTGTATACACCAGCCTGTGCAGCCTTCTAAACACAGAATACCAAGTGGTTTGGCACTGTCTGTTGATATTCCCTCTTGGAGGCTCTGGGATTATGATCTCAATGAAGGCAAAGTTGCTGCTGATCTTAGTGGGAATTAAGCAAGCGTAAAGTCAGCAGAATCCCGCAGGCACCAGGAATGCACAACCAAGCGGTGCCCATAAATCAGCGGCAAGGTGTCTGCTGGCCTCCTGCTCGCTGGTGTGTGCTGGGGATACAGCGGCAGCCCTGCTCGCAGCTGTGACACCCAGATGCTCTGCAGCCTGCGAGAGGGCACGGCGGAGTTGGCCGGCTCGCCTTGGCGGCAGCCCCCGCTCCAGCCTCCCGCCGGCAGCCCCAGCCGGGCTCCAGCAGCTGCCCCGCTCTCCCGAGGGCTCCCGGCTGCACGCCAGCCCTGCCATCGCAGCCCTCCCCAGCGGCGGCACCTCCCCTTGTGCCCCCATCCCTCGCTCCAGAGCCAGCCAGGAGCAACAGTCAAATTAAATGCAAGATGTGTGCCTGCACACATAGAGTGCATCTCTATGTGATACCCAGCATGTTTCGTGCAGGAAAGCAGCAGCAGTGAGCAAATCCTGTACCTTGTAAGGAAGAAAACAAAATAGCAATTCTTCTGCCGAGGTACTGAGACATTTCATCAGGATTGGGCCCCCGTAAAATACACAGTGTATATAAGCTGCTTCCAGGCCTCCAGTTTAAGGCAGAACACAAACAAAGGAGGAGAAAAAAATGTAGAGTTATAATCCCTTGCATGCTATTAAACCCAGATATATACAGAAGTTAACTGGTTTTAGACCCTGCAGTGACTGGTAGCTGCACTACGCAGCATGTGGACTGAAAAAGGTTAATTTTTTCCTTTTGCCTGCCAAATAATTTCTCTGCTCCACCCTTGGTGTCCAACTTTCCAATCCCTGAGTCAGTGTCTGAAGTCAAAACAACCAGCTGGGCCTCACTGAGCCTTTCACTGTGGGAAAGCTCAACTCAAAATGGCTGCATTGTTTCTCTGTAATCTTATCTTGACTGTTTAATATCCTCAGCAATTCACAGAATTTTCAGGATTGTGTTTTGGCCCTATGGGAAATGCTGACCTAGATGATGTAAAGTTTTTTGCTCTTATAAGAGAAAATATTATGAAAAAGTAAAGTATCCATTTACTATCTCTTGTTGATATAACTCACCTGCCACTTTGAGCGGAAAGCTGCAAGACTGTGCTACATACACCTTTTTTTCCCAGTAATTCCTTAAACAGAATCTGATAACCTGCTAAGATAAAAGACATGACTCTGGAAATGTACCTGTTATAAAGAATATGCCATAGTAACATCTGCTGACTAAAAATAGTTTGTGCCAATATTTTCAAACCCTCTTACAAAATTACTCATGGGCAAAACATGCAGTATCTATTACTGTCCAAAGATCCTTATATAGGCAAAAAAAAAAAAAAAAGAAGAAAAAAAGTGATTAAGTTCACAGGACACAGGAAAAATGTGAGAACAAGAAGAAACATACTAATTTTGGGGATGCTGTTAATGTTTTAGCAACACTTCCAAAATTTTCAATATTGAGGTACAGCAAACAAAGGCCATGTTTGAAAAAAGACACACAAGGATCACCAAATGCAAGGAAATGTAGCACTTCAATATGAGTGGCGTGTTACATTTTGAAGGCTGGGAGGAAAGCTCTAGGAGTATTTGCCATGTGTTGGGCAAACAGGAGTTCCTCCCTCTGAAAAGCCAATTTTTGTGGTGCTAGCTAGTCTCACGGGTGCACTTGTTGGAGCAGGTGTCAAGGCAGGTCTTGTAGGCTGACCTCAGCTTTGGCAAGGAAAACTTGAGGAGAATCCTGTTAGTACAGTTTTATTCTCAGCTGTGAGCTGAAGGCCAGAAATCCTACCTTTGGTGATGAGGTTTTTTTGCAGTCAATTGCATGGTGAGGACCTGTTTATGTACCTGCTGTACAAATTGCTTATGTCTACTGGGTATGGCAGTGGTCAGGCATGCTGGAAAGTGAAACCGACTTCTCACAGCTCAGGTGGAGGGTTGAGGGCGTGCAAAGCCCTTAGGGTTTGGTTGCTCTAAGCTATCTGATTTCCTCGTTCAGATCTTGATGTTAATGCAGTATCTGTGATGATTGACTTATGATGATGTAGGAAAATCACGTTCTGGAGCAAGTCTGAAAAGCTCTGGTGCTTCTCAGTCATTACGGATGGGTGAGTACTGCTGGAGAGTAAGTCTTGGAGAAGACAGCTGTAGCCTTCTGCCGCTGGACCTGGATCCCCCGTCTATGCCAGTTCCCATCCCTTTTCACAGTCTTACTCCTGTGTATGGTCATTTTTCTTTGATAAGCACTTTTTGTCTATGGAACATGTATGCCTCCTGTATTTAACTTGTATTTAGCAGTGCACACTTGTAATCTAGCCTTGGGGATAGGAGCTCAGGTCTTGAGATATCTGATGGCCGGGTATTGTTTTGTGCGCTCAACTTGGAGAATTAGGCTATAGGCATCACTGATGCATAATGCATGTACTTATGTATGTAAATTATGTTCCTGCTGTTAAACATGTGTCTGTGAAAGAGCTGGTCCTCCCATTCAGGGTATTTCCCCCTTAGGGAAAGGAACCCATTTTAGAAAACATAGTTTTCAGGATATGTCCAGTTCAAGTTTTCACTGTTACTTAGCGTACGTGAGAAATGATCCCTGATTCATTCCTTTGCAATTCAGTGTTTGCACAGCTCTGTTCCCCAATGCTTCTGAGGGGATCCCTCCTCATCAGCCACAAATTCAAAAGATCAGTTGTGTCACAATTGCATAAAAAAAGAATGTTGCAATTGCGACCACAGTAAATTATACCAAAAGATGTGTTGCTGATCTATACAAAGAATGTCAAAGCCCTTTCACAGCTATTTGCTTTGGCGTTATCCATGGCACTGTCCTTGGGCACCGCATGAGGAACATGCAGGCGCCATACAGGCGATACTTGGGTTTTTGGCTTTCTTAGAAGCAGTCTGCCAGACAGATCCCAGTGATTGTGCAACTGAGAATTCAAACAGATTAGACATGTGTTTTTAAATGAAATTGGAAATGAGGAGATCAGTGAAGACAGATGCTGCATTATGCGTAAAAATCTGCAACTTGCTTAGATTTGAGTTTCACATGACAGTAGGTCCTTGTAGTGATCTTAATAGAGGACAACTTTCCCTTCTATTGACTTTTCCTTTCCTGGTCTTTGTACTGCAATAGCCCTGAGCCTTCTTATCATCCAAATCCAAGCAGGTCTCAGACCTCAATTTGTACAAGGCCTCATATTCATAACAAGGCTTTATCAGTTAGTGTAATCCCTAAGTCTGAGTAGCCTACCATAAAAATTATAGCAACAGGTGAACCCTTGGAACTTGCCTGCTGACACAGCTGACACAAAGTCACAGCTCAAGAGTGTGTTCCACCGTGCAAATATGTGAGGTAACTGGGCACTCTGATAGGATTAGAAAGGACCTTATGTGAGGACCTTAGGGCTATCATACTACTGAAAGATATACTTGAGACCATTGCTTCCAGTCAAGGCAGATTTGTGTTTGTATTGCTTTGCAGCTTCTCATTTCTAAAAAAACCCCATCTTTCCTATTGCAAAGTTGCAGCCTGGTATAGAAATATTCACATAGGCATAGGCAAACATCCCTATCTTTTTCGAAAAGTGCTGTGTTTCTGATAGGCTGTGGCCCAGTCTTGAGTAGCAACCTGAACTCCTGATATCAAAGCTGCAAGAGATGCACTCCCAAGTGAATCAGAAACATTATTTTTAAGCTAAATTATGCACAAATGTCCTTATATAGTTTATGATTCCATTAAAACTTTACTCCATTTCCTTGTTAGTTGAACTAGGCAAGTTTGTGATGCCCTCAGCTGTATTATAATCTGCTCACATTCCTCACTGTGTTCATGTTTCTCACAAGTATGTTATTTTTATTCGAGAGAGTTTATACTTTTACTTATTTAGCTTTAGCCAGAAGTGTCAGCTCTTTCTGCTTGAAGTCCCCAGTCATGCACTTCCGCTGTTTTTCTTCAGACCAAAACATAAGCTTTGTAAACCTTACCACCTTCTACAGCAACAAAAACATGTTGTATTTTCCAGTAAAATGTCTCAGGTGCCAAGCACAACCCAACTGGCAGTCTGAAGAAACCGTCTCCCAAAAAGGTTGGTGAATATGTGCAAACATGAGCTGTTTTTCTAAAGGCACTTGCCAGAGCCCTTCTGACACACCAAGCTTAGAAAAATATTTGGCATCAAGCCATTCTTCCAGAATTTCTCCTTTTGCAGGCAGTGGAAAATGCCTTCTTTTCATGTATTCAGATCTTCTGGGTCAATGCATAAGCAAAGCTTTCTATCTTTAGTTCAGCAATGGCTGTCAAACACACCCACTCTCTCAGCTTTTACTCACGATACCATTTCTCGTGTAGTTGGACCATTTCAGTTCCACAACTCTCCCTTAAAAGGATATTTCCTAGGGCAGGAGCTGTAGGGTAGATGAGTTCTTTAGGCTTTTTTCTTTACCCTGGGGGAGCCGTGGTCCCCTGCATCTCCAGCTTGCTACTCCTCCTGTGACAAGGAGCTTACAGCATTCCATAACAGAGATTATACACCTCTGCATAAAAAAACATATGCCATGTACTTTAAACAGGTTCAAAGACTGAGAATGAGGATTTCTGAAAGCCAAGCAGACGTGAAGACTCAGGGCGATGAGGGAAGAAATGAACTAAGGTTACTTTTTGTGCCACTAAGGTATCACAACAATCTGACTGTATTCATGGATGTCTCTGTTTCTTCCCATTTGGCTTGCAGGTCTTCCTGTAGACTTCCTGAATTTCATCAGTTACCTGTTATACACTGTATCCCACCACATGGGCTTTCCCTGTGTTGCAAAATGTGAATTTATGAAGTAAGCTTTGTACAGATTCTGAAGCAGGTCATGGTATGTCCCCAGTAAGCTGGTAAACAGGGCCATAGAGCAAGCCAAGCCTATATGAAGGCTTCTCCAACTATGCTTTCCAGGAATATCTGCCACACAATTCTGAATTATAACAGAATATCACTTGGGTTTATGACTCTTTTGTGAAAAACAGTGTTGATCTCTGTAAGAAGCCATTGACCCAGCATGAGGACTTTCAAATTAGACTGACCAGATAAAACCCAAATAATACTTAGGAGGTTTTGTTAGTTTCATTTCTTGCTACTCACGTTTAAGTCATTACAGGAGTCATGATGAAAAACCCCACAGGTTTATTTCTGCAGAAGCCAGGGTGCAATACCAATAGTGTTTTATTGCTAAAACCTTTGTGCAAAGAAACACCTTTCTAGCAGCTGATCACTGTTTTTTCCCCATAATATCCTTACGCTGGCAGAAGCAGGTGACCAAGAAATGCAAAGAAAAAATAAACTGGGGATTAAGTTCCAAAGAACAATTAAACAAGCTGTTTATAAATCAAGCTACTCTGTAGTTCTTGTAAATCATATATGGCCATATATCCCACAGGCACTGGGGGCAGTGTGATTCTATTTTAGTTAGCAGATCCTGAATATTGACGTCATCTGTAGGGTCAAATCCTACAAATCCTGCAAATATTTAATCAAAATCCTTGATGTTGTAATTGTCCATCTACTACATAAATACATCAAGGTCCAAAGGCTTTGCTGCATCATTACCCAATTAACAAAACCAATGACATTTTTCTGTACAGAAGGGAAATCTTCATACCTAGTCATACCTGCTAATAAAGCTCCCTTGTCAATTAGGCTCTATAGGATCAATTTTAAATTTTTTTTTATTTGTGTTGCTGAAGTTGCCCAGTCCTCAAATGCTCAACTCAAGACTAGATGGAGGCCAGGTCTGCTAACATATGTTATGTTCCTCCACCATAATGAGTTACTACACAGGCAGGTAGCGACATAGGCTAATGTAGGCAAATCCTGCACGAACATATGTTCCATGAACCTACTTTCTGGGTAGCAGCAAAAATAGTTACTCAAAGTCAGAGTTATTGCTGTGTGCTCTGAGTGATAGTAAATTAATAAAAAGTGGGGTGTTGGCTTTTTTTTTTCCTTTTGCTTGTGGCTGATAATGAAGTGCAAAATATCTTCCTGAAAGGTCTTTTCATAGCTGTATAGAACCATAAGAGATTGTGAGATATGGTCCTTCCTGGTTTATGCCTGCCTACAATTTCTAGCAGCTGTTTGTCTGATTTGTCCCTAAAAGCCTATAAGGATGGGAATTGCACAGATTCCTTTGGTAACCTGTGCCAGTACTAAACTATCCCTTTAGCAACGGCCTGCTCCCTGATGCCCTGAAACAGGTTTGGCTCTTCAGTTTGTTTGCTCTGCAGACATAGCAGGATACTGGTGATTCATCTTAAAGCATGCAGATAATACGTGCTTTTCAGGGAAGAACATGCTTGGATGAACAATCTGTGAAACTGATGTTTCTTCCTTTTTCGATTAAACTGTTTGGCAAAAATAGGTATTAGCTTTGCTTTCCTGTTAAAAAAACTGTTTAGGAACTCTGTGGGAACTGGTCCCACCCAGCTTGCAACCCAGCTGCTTGTCAATGACTGTAAGTTATCCATGGGCCAGCTTTTTTTTTCACATCCCTGCAACTGTCCTCCCTTGTGTGCTTGTGCTGTCTTGCAAACAGGTTGCAGCCAAGCTGCTTTGTCCCTCTCATGTGCCCGGGCTCAGTGTGCTCTCCTAAGGGTCTGCAGATCTTGGATAGGTATGGACAGGACAGTCCTCCCAGGCAAAAAAAAAAAAAAAAAAAAAAAAAAAAAAAAAAAAAAAAAAAAAAAAAATTCCTTGCGATTCTTAACAGAAACATAAAATAGAGCATAACAGAAATAAAGAGAAGCTCTTCTATGTGCCTGCCATTTTGTCTGGTAGCAAACAGAGACTGCCTGTTTCACACAGCTTGGTTGGAGCCTTTGTTTCTCATCTGTTTCCCATAGTAGTTCCCTGTCAACTACCAGATCTTTAAAAAGAAAGTCACTTTTGTCCCTCTGTTTCAATTTCAGAGGCCTTTGTTGTGCCCTGAGTGTGGAAATGTGGATTTTTGGCTTGAAACATACTGGAAACTAAAAAAAAAAACAAAAAACAAAACAAAAAAAAAACCAAAACAAAACCAAAAGAACAACCCAAAAACTTTTCCAGAAATTAAATCACCACAACTAAAGGATGTCTGGGATTTTTTATGTAGTCTTTATACATGGACTGTTATGTGACCATGCTTTACAATGATTTTATTTTAGTAAGCTTACTTCTTTTTATATGGAAGGGAGACCCAAAACTCTCAATAGGCTAGAATTCACTTAGATATTTTGTCACAACTGGCTTAAGTAAAATTCAAGTTCCTGCAAAATACCATTTTCTCTGGAGAGTTCTCTCTGTCAATGGCAGTTAAATAAGTAATAGACAAAACAAGTGCTTCCAATAAGGTTGCTTGGGGATTCTCTCCACAGGCAATGTGAAATACAATGGGCTTGGGAATTTCGTGTTAACTCCTCTTAGAATAAGCACGATAAAACTGTGGGCCGCTTATCAAAGCAGGAATTTCCCTCAGTGCAAATACACTTCCAGTCATCTCCCAGACAGACTGAAAGCCACAGGAGAGAGAGAGAGAGAGCAGTGTAGTTGGTGGGCAGTATGTGGCCTCCCTTGCCCCACACAGCCACTGCATAGGGTGAGGGTGCCCCGTGGCAGCAGAGTCACCCCTGTGCCACAAAGGTGGGGCTTTGAGGTGGCCTTTTGATCGCAGCTATTGCAGCTTGATGCAAGGGTGGCTCACAGAGATGTGTATCTGCACCTCCCACACTTGCAGCACTTTCAGGCGGTGGCAGAGGGTGAGGGGGCACACTGGACTGCTTGGAAAAAAGAGACACTTGGTACAAAACTGTAGGTGAAGGGACTGTCTCCTGTGAAAATGGGTAGTGTAATGAGAGACCAGGGAGTCACTTTTACTGAACAAGCAGCTGGGACAAGGGTGTGATGAAAGAGGCTAAATCCAAACCAGAGGCTTGTCTGGCAATCTTTGATCCTCCTTAGAGATCTGGTCTGTTTTCTCTGCAGACACAAGCACCAAAGAGCGTTGTGCAAATAAAGAGCTGTCTCCATTTTTCTGGACATCAGGAGACTGTACAGTATTTGCAGGGAGAGAAACCACTAAAAACATTGATGGTAGTGTGTGTTTTTTTAATTTGGTTTGTCCCAGTGGGGTTGCAGTTTCCATTGTTATGTGCTGCATTTAGGGTTTGTGATCTATGGCAGTTGTACAGTTTCACTCCAGCAGAGTTTTATTCAAATATCAGATGATACTTAATGGCTGTTTGAAATCCTAGAAGTAATTTTTCCCTATAGCTTAAGTTGACATTGCCATGCATATGCTTTTCCTCTCTTTTCATGAACATCCTGATGATGTGGTATGATAGCATGTTCTGGTAATAAACTGGAATACTAAAACCACTTTTCTATCTTTTTTCTTTCTATCTATCTTTTTTCTTTCTATATTTCTTTCTGTCTTTTTTCTATCTATCTTTTTTCTATCCATATTTTTTCTATCTATCTTTCTTTTTCCTTTCAGCAACACTCCATTAGTAAAGATGGTGAGTTTATTCTTTACCTTGGCTGGTCCTTTCAGGCATTTCTCTAATAATATAATCAGTTATTGGATAACATTCTCTTCAGTCAAGCTACGTTCTTGCCTTTCTAAATTTAAAGCTTGGTCAGTGAGCACAGTCTCTGGTAGGAATCCATCAGTCAGCAAGTTTGTTAAAGGTGTGATGCTATCAGAAATTCAGTTTCATGATTTTCCTTGTGCTGCAGTTACTGTACAAGGAAAGCAAAGTAGCAGGGGAAGTGTGTATGTTAGGGAGGATAAGAGTAGAGCAGAAAGCTTCCTCATTCTCAAACAAATGGGAATTCCTTCTGATAACATGGGATTACAGTGGATTTACAACGAGGACATTGAGTTTTACTAAGTCGGTGTATCAAAGCTTTTTCTCCCCATTGTCTGCTGGTTGAATGACGTTTGCCTATTCTGTTTCAGATGAGAGGTTGAAAGCTGGTGTAGGACTTTGCTTGCCAAAGCTTGTAAAGTGACAGTGACTGCAAGGCCGAGGGCTAAAGGAAGGGGACCATATGCACACTCTTTTTGAACTGTGTAAGGAGGGGCTCTGTTGGGAGAGCACAGACCTGGGAGGCACAGCACATGTAGGCAGGATCCTGCTCCTAGCTTCATACTGCTGTCTTTGGGGATGTACCTATACCATGAGGCCTCATATTAAAGCTCTGGCTGTTTACATTTGTGTGGCACAGTGCTGAAGTACTCATCCAGCATCATCCATAAGGTAAAGGGGGCTTGAGAGCACCCATTCTGACTAGAATTTATGGTGAGATTTTCATCATCAAATCTGCACAAGGAGCTCCCTGCACTTTTCTGTTCTTTGGTTCCCAGGAGAGAACAGTCCTTTATATCCCACTGTTTAACTCTGGAAAGTTAAATTAAATGGGCAATACAAAATCAAAAGACAAAATGACATTATTGCTAAGCTGTGCCTTTAATTTCAGAGCTGCATGCTGTGGCAGATTGTGACTGCGCTTTTGTCCAACAACTTAGATTTAGGAGGCTAAATAGTGGTTATGGGTCCAGGGGAGCAAGGAGCTAGAGGTCAATGGCATTGATGTCGCATTCACTTTGCCTCTGTAAGAGAATTAATTAGGCTTCACACAGGCAGAAAAGTGAAGGGTTGAAATGGTGAATGAAACCAGAATGAAAGGCAACACATTTTGCATATTTACTCATGTTTGCTGCAAATCTTACTGAGTAAGAGACAGGCCACATGCTCTCCCCTTTGAACCTAAGAATGGCTTAGGGACTCAGAGCAGAGATTTGTCTATTCCAGTGTCTAGTTTGTGATATGGGCTAATAGCAGAGCCCTGGTTAAAATGTTTCAATACTAGAGAAGCATATAATCTTATTTTTCTCAGTATACTCTCACCGTTTCTGGCAGTATGAAGCTGGGGTTTTTTTCAGCCAGAGATTGTGTCCTCATCTCCATTTTGAATATTTTCTTATGGAGTTTCATGGAGTTTTATGGAGGGCTCGAAGTCACTTCATTCAAAGAGCTGTCTTTGCTCTTGAGGATGGGACACAAAAAGGCTGTAGAAATACAAAATGACCAGTTCACCATGAGGTGGTACTTACCAATTCTGTGTTGTGGAAACGAGTTAAACTTCTTTGCTGTTACTCATGACTCTCACTTTTTCAGTGTCACTCATTTCTCCTACAGATGTAAGAAGAAAATTGGACCTTTTTAGTATATTGTTTAGGAGGCAATGCATGCACACATAGCAAAACCTTTAGATTTCGCATATGTGGTTTTATTCTCAGAAGCTATTAACCTCCACCTGTTAACAATAATTTTTTTCTCTGAAACTAAATTAAAATGAAAAGCTCCTGAAGATTGCCAATGAAGTCTGTAATTGGTATGAAATGAGGATGAAGCGCACTTTTCATCACTACCTAAATGGCAGCTTCTGGTACTTCAGGTTCTTCTCCTGGTCAAGGATTCAACGGAAGCAAAAATCTGCAAAGGAAACAACTCTTTGTATGAGTAACCAGAGTACTGGACATGCTTATACAAGACTTCTTACCAGAAGTATATTTGCTTAGTTCATTTAACCTTTCTAAAGGGAGGGACAATAACCAATTTTGATGGAATACTCAATTCCATCAAGCCAAATTCAAGGAGAAGCAATATTTTATATTCCATAATTATGCAAACCTTCCTTTTGGCCGCAGGTTATACATAATTCTGTATGTGCCCAGAAAGAAAAAATCAGATATCCTACACATGCCCCAAAGACCTTTCCTCTCCACCACCCCACCCCTGATATGGGTCTTTTCCAGTTGCCTCTTCCGGTACACTGTCATTATCATGGCACAAGAGCGCGTTGTGCTTGTACCCTTGCCCAGAGATTTCCTTTCAAATCAGATTGCATGATTAGATTCCAGTAAAAATCCTCAGCCTCTGTATTACCATAAGTCCTGTTCAGGTTTGAAATATAATTTTGTCCTTTGTAGAAAAGCAGAATTTTCAGAAGAAATGTAACTCTATGATCTGATCTATAGTGAGTCTAAATCATTAGATTTAGACTCACTATTTTAGTAGATCACAAAAAAATTGGCAATATTCTCTCTTTGGTAGTCCTTTCTCGGAAAAAGTAAGCTTCTTAATAAATCTCAGTAGTCATGGATGGAAATTCACCAACAGCAACAGTGTTTATTGACCTCTCCAAAGTGCTAGATTCAATTACACATTCATTAATACAACTGTGTATACATTAGTCAAGTCAGCTCTTTTCCGTGTTTGTGTGGAGGAGATTCCCAGTTCTTTTTAGGCTTGGCTGGTTGTTCACTGTAAAGGACCTGTTTCCACTTCAGTCTGCAGCGTGCAGGGGAAATGCACTGAGCCCCCTCAGATACTGGGATCAGTTTAACTGTAGTGGTCTGGAGATGAGCAGAGGGCTTACCCAGCCTTCTTGGCAGGCTGATCTGCAGCTTGGCCCTGCCCAGCATTTGAGCAAGCTCGTGTAAATCCAGCTCAGCCATCTCTGCACTGCCCTACAGTTGTAGTGCAGACATGCAATGCAGCGGTTTAGTGGTGCTTGGTCCTTTGCTTATGTGCTTGTTCAGTCAACCTGCTGAGGGAGCACCTTGCACCAAAGAAAACATGAGTTTTTCCTGTGTACTTTTTCTGCTTTCTTCCATGCTTTCAGTGTCATGCTACAGGCAGCTGTAGTTTTCTCCAGCTATATCGTTAGAGCAATGTAGCTATGGAAACATGACTACAACATTTAGGAAGTCTTGCTGGCTTCAGTCTTATGGTGGACTTTTATCTTTCCACGTAAAGGGGAGTATGGAATGGGAATCAGGGAAAAATATCTGGTGTTACACCAAACTGAGATATTCAAGCCCTTAGTTGCATTGACATATTTTTTGTGAACACTTACCTATGAAATTGCTTATGGTGCCTTTTTGGGATGGTTTTTTCCCTTAGTAACACTGTCTGAAGCTGTAAGAGTACCTTTTCAAACTTAAAAATACTGGCTGGAGCCACACGCCCACGCACCCTAATACCTCCAAATTAGTATTTCCACAGAGGTTTATTTAATTCTAGTGATACAAACATACAATGTATTAAGGGCTACCAAAATTGATAAAGTACTCTAAATAAAATGGTTTTGTTCCATTATTTCTTTCATCTGTTCAAAACACACAACTCCAGTGCTTTGACGGACATTTTTTTGCTACTGAAAATCTTAATGTGTGCATGTTGGAGAGGCTGTATAAATGTATACAAAGGTACTTACTAATGTATATAGTGCTCAGAATGATAATGAAGTCAGTTTGACATCTCGTTCCCCAGAAGACCATACTCTTAAAAGTTGTAGGATGTACGTTCAAAAATCCTCAGAAATTTCCCACCACAATTTGTGGCAAGTCAACTGTGTGAATGTGTACATACGGTGTAGATCCCTGTGAGCCGTTCAGTCTCCCTGGATTCTCTTCACACACTATGAAACACTAATTTAGATTTTCCTAGCTTCTTTCTTGGAGGCTTTGATTAGTGAATTAATTAAATCTGTTGGTATTTGGAATATCATTTTTCAGAAAGGATATTAGACAAAACTCCATTAGAAGGGTGTTGTATTTCTGAAATAGGTTACTCAGAGAGGTGCTGAAATCTGCTCACTTGAAACTTTTCAAGGCTTGGCCAAGTCTTGGCTCTGCTGAAATACTGCCTTTCTTTCCACTGGTGTTTTCTGTTTTTCTATGCAAAATGCTCTGCTTTTCCCTTGATGTATACATACCATCATTTTTGGTATTTCATGTAGTTTAAAGACCAGACTTGACCAGTGTAAAAATTTAGTTTAATCATCTGCATTACACAGACTGCAGAATTTTACCAGGATTTCCTGGTGAAAGCTGCCTATTAGTCAACTGGCTGTGTGCACTATAATGAAGAAATTCAGTCTTGCTTTAAGGATTTTAGGTGGTAGTGCATGTCCTAGTAATGTGAAAGGTTGACCCAGCACAGAATTATCCTTGCAGCTGCTAATCTGAAGTTTGTCACCAGAATATTTCAACTTTTATGCATTGGTTTCTCTAGGAGCTGATAAAATCTTCCTCTGCAATGTTTACAATCCAATACATTGTTTAGTACATTTAATTCCATTAATTCCTATTTATAGGAATCTCTTTTTTTTTAAAGTATGACTTTAGGTGGGTACAGGATCCAGGACTCTGTTATGATTTGTATTGATACAAGTCTGCAGAAGGTTAGTTAAGAGACATTGTTTCTGTCTATTGCTGGGGTATGAAGCAGTAAAGCAGAATTCTTGAAAAAATATTTACATATATATGTACTTTAAACAGCTGTGGCCTCAGCAGGGACTTTAGGGTACATTCTTGGGAAGAAGATCGTCAGTTTAGTTCATTTTCTTCTCCTCATATTGAGCAAGGTTAAATTGTACTCCTCATCTATTAACGTCCCCTTTTTTGACTAAAAATCTCTTCATAGCAGAGAGCATGATTCTTGTTTCCTTATGAAATCACTTAGTGCCCCTTCAGGTGCTATCAGATAGATAAGAAGTGCAGTTTGCAGAGAAAAATCTTCAGAAAACAATTACAGAATCACAGAATAGTTTGAATTGGAAGGGACCCAGAAGGATCATTGAGTTCAGCTCTTAAATGAATGGTCCATACAGGGATCAAACCCACAACCTTGGCATTATTAGCACCATGCTCCAATCAACTGAGCTAATCTGACCAACTGTTGATTGTTGGAGATTAGTAAAAGTAACAGGAGAGAAAGCATTCCAGAATTAAAACCAGATTTTTTCATTCCATGTTTTCTCAACCCGCTCAAAATGGGGATCTATTTGTGGCCTTTCCTAATCTGCCTGAATCAAAATGTGTGTAAACATAGTTCCTGATGTGATTCCAATGATATTGCCAAACACTACCATTTTGAGGACTACCGTGGCCATATTGTTAAGGGTATCATCTCATACATTGGTTCACCTAACATGTAATCTACAGTGTAGGTCAAACCCAAGGCTGCATTACTGGAGCCTTTCAAGATCCCGCAAGCCAAAACAAACACATTGACAGGAATCAGCTGTGCTGTGAAAAATACTGTAATGCTGGGGAGGAGTAAGGACAAATCTAGACATGGATGTGATACCTCAGGGCAAGGGGTGGGAGTTACACACCAGTGTTCAGTGTTGTGTTGCTGTATCATGATGGAATAATGAAAGCTCAATGCTTCGTTTTTTCATTGGTTAAGTGTACCGTCCTGAAAAGGCACCATAATGTCATTTGATACACTGATGGAGAGATTTCTGCAGGGGAGGGCTTGAGCCCTGTGAAACCTCAAAGCACTTTCTTTCCATTGTGGGCAGCTCAGTTAGGCTCTTATTAAACTCAGCTTTCTCTAATTTTATAATTCACCTCCAGACATTTGCTTTTGCTCTAAACACAATATTAGCTGTAGATGTTTGCCTGTGTTTGTGGTGTGGGTTGTTTCATTGTTTGTTGTTGTTTGGTTATCCTTTTCTACTGTCAGGTATCAATTAAATATTTTATCCTTCTTTGGCTATAAAATAGCTTGCTAATCATCAGACTAATGTTCTTGAATTCAGGATTTAATTGAGGTTTACTAGTGAAAAATACATGTATTTAGGTACATTGGAAGTAATGTGTTCTTATTGTAACTTTTGTTTACATACAATGATCTATGAGCTGTATAAATCTTCTGGCACTGAAGACAAAGTTAGTTGAAGCAAATTCATTTCAGTATTATTTCTTAATCCACCAGAACATGCTTCCCTTTTCCTAGAGTACAACCCTTTTCAAGTCAGTTGCTTGAAATGTATGAAGTGACGAACTGCAGATAGCAAACTGAGCATTTGTTTGAGTTCATGCTTATTACAGCAGTGTTCTGGAAAGTGTTTGTGCTTAGGCTTTTAATAAACTCCCTCTAGAGATCAATTACCATGATTTGTCTAGTTACTATGGATAAGAGGTTTTGGGGGGTTGTTGTTGTTGTTGAAATGTTTTCTTAAAGTGAAAGAGTCTTGAATGCTTTTATTCAGGCAGAATAAAAAGCGAATGGGAAGCAGAACACAGAAACTCCAAGGAAAATTTATAGTTGAAATGGTAAAAGGACTCTGCAACGTTGCCAGGTCTTGTAGGACAATTTTGTCTGTGTGTTTTAGGCTTGTTCACAGGTAGCCCAGAATGCAGGTCAGCAGGGGAAGATGTGTAAGAAGGAGGATAAGCAGCGATAATACTCTTGACAAAGTTTTCTCACTATAAGGTTTCAGTATAATCAAAAGCAGTTTAGCATTTGAGGAAAAGCACCATGATATGGAGTAATGGAATTAGCTTTTATGTTTTTCCAGGAACCTAAACCACATTTCCTGTCACAACTGTATATTATTAATACAAGGCATCTGCTAAGTCGGAGCTGCCCTAAAATGTGCGCACATGCAATATGTCTGGTTCAAGTAATTTTTTTTTTTACATTTGTGGTAAAAAACTAAAGCAAGATGCTGCCTCAACCCATCATAAAAACCAGTATGATTTGGAATACTGCGAGTTTTCATCATGGTCTCGCAGACAGATAATATATTTCTGTTAATTTAGCTGTTACAAGACTGTTAGTGCCTGCATGTTTATGTCTTGCTTCCCTTTTATTTTGTATTCTGTGGTTGCAGCAATTAGTTTCCAGTCACAGAGGGAAATGAGCAGCTATCTTGAAACTCCCTCCATTTCCCAGCCCCCTGTCATTTAGAACTGGGTGTAGAAAGTTGTTTGTTTTCTGATTTTGGTGGTGATGCATGTCATCTTTCCTCATGTTGTAACCAGCCTCCAGAGGCTGAAGGCAAAGGGCATAAACTCTGCTAATGAAAAGGGATCATCTCAGGAATATAATGTCCGGACTATGATTTCCTGGGGGACTAATGCCCTATGCAGAGATTTTTCCAAATTAATACCCATTCTGAAAAAAATCTATTACTGCATTTCCTTATAGATTGCTTCAACATATACCAAGAAGGACTGAGACTTCTCTGAGAGCCAGACAAATCTGGAAGTCTGGCACCGAGCCCTGGATTGTGAATCAGGACAAGAAGACTTAAATTCTTGTGTAGTTTCCCTAGCCCTGTCCCAAAGGCCTGTGTGGAAGGGCTCTAGATATTGTCACAGGTATCTGTCCCTGTGTGCTGCTCCTGTCACGTTAGTCTCTTTAATAGGTGCAACAGTGGGAGAGCATATCTGAAATCCCACTTGGTTACATTAGATGGCTTCCCAGAGGCCTTGCAGACCTGTCTGAACTTCAGCCAAGTGTAGCTGTAAGCTGAGATAACCCAAGAGCTCTGATGAGCTCTGATGATCACTTCTCTTGTACAGCTGGTCAGCTGGTTTTCCAGTCCTTGCCAATTCAGTTTTTGCTGACACCAACCCAATCTTCTTCCTCTCGTGCTTGTGCTGCTTGACTACCTTAGCCTTGGTCTTTTCTCTGTTCCTTCTAAACAGCTGTAACCATTTCCACAAATTGTGCCAAGAAAAACAATCCCCCTAGCAGTAAATGAACAGTTCTTAGTGAAAAATGAAAGCATACTAAAACAAAGAGAGGCTTTGTGAAGCCTCTCTTCTGCCCTTTTAATTATTGAGCTTCATCTTTTTTCATCCTTGGTCTGTTGTGATCCCTTGGATGTGTTATATCTAATTTAGGGATTCTGAGATTAAAAGGACAAAAGTCTTAGCTAGTTCATGTCTGCAGTGCTTTGCAGGTTTACACCAGAGAGCATCTGAATTTGCATGCGCTAAAATCCCGTTTACAGCATAATCAAATGACATTTCACATCAGAGGGAGTAACCTGCCACTCCAGCTGTACAGCTGGTTTGAGCCCTGAATATTTTGGCTTTAAAATAACAATGATATTATATAACCTATTTTTTAGAAGCAGATTGGAGAATCTGAAAGCCAAGCTGGATGTTTTAAGGTTGAGACATCTACCAGGATAAAGAGTTTGCCATTAGAGTTAATTAATAATTTCCTTGGCTGGTGAACCAAAACCAAATCCTGCTCCCCCAGTTCACATTGTGTAAAAAGGAAATACTGTCTGTTTGGAATTTACTCTCCAATGGGGCTAATTATTCTTTATATTTCACCCATCACATTATAATCCTCTTAAGAGAAAAGAAAGAAAAAATGTTCTCATTAAATTCTGAAACAGACGTTTTTCTGACAAGTTGCTCTTCCTTTGAAGAGGCTAATATTCAATGGTGGAAATTGTAAAGAATAAATAAAAAAAGCTTTGTACAGAATGTTTTACTTAAAATTACCCTGTCAAAGAGCTTTTCATAATAATTAAAAAAAATTCACAATGTTTGTGATGAAAACACTATTGAAACTGCAACCTGCTTACTCACCTGGTGGTATTTTCATGTTCTTACTTAATGAACACACTCTGTGTTTTGTTATTGTAAGGCTGCCTGGGAGAGCTGGGCTGGTAGCATTGACTCTTTCCTCAAAGACAGAAGTCTCAGTTGAGCAAATCAGTTCTATTCAGCAATGAAATAAAAAAAAATTTGAGCATGCTCTCAAGTTCCATTTATTCAAATTGTTTTCTAGCCTGGAGACTACTTTTGCTCTTGTTTTTTTGCGGTAGGACTAGATGTTTTGGGTACAGTGCCTGTGTGTCGGGGTGAAACCGGATGAGAATCCTCTCCTAAGTAGCTGTGCACACACAGTTCTGGTGTCCCTGTGAGAGCAGTGTGTGTTGATATCCGTGGGAGAATGGACTGCTTGCATGTACGAGAGTTACCTCCTATACAGGACAGAGCAAAGTCTTAACACCTTCAAAATCAAATTGTCCTGGTACTATGCCAGTTCAAACGTGAACTCTCTCAGAAGGTAGACATGGCCAAATGAGGCTCGTGTGGACCATTATGAACCTGGACTTTTTCTCTCAAAGAGTAATTTCATCATTCCTGGAACCCCATCGTATAAGTGTTCCTGAAATGTACCTCTTGGCTGCCAGGTAAAGAAATAACTTTTCCTTAGTCAAGGACTGTCTGTCCAGATGAAGAAAAGCAGATCCATACTTAGCAGATCTATTTATATGTATGAAACACTGTAATTTAGACCTGTATGATGTTCCTACCTGAACACATGGAAAAACCTTCCCTCTCATAACTAGAAAATACTTGTCTTAGCTGGGAAATAATTAATCTGGGAAGTGTAGTTTGAAGTAGGGAATAGCCATGTTCTTCTCTGGGCCTGCTTGCCTGCCAAAGTGTTACTGAAGAAGAAAAAATGTCCCAGAGAAGTTCATGTCCAATTTTGGTGGCACTGTGCTTACAGGCTTATGTCAGTTATATGAGGGCAGCTGTAAGACTAAAAGGTGATTGTACCAGTTTGACTGAAGGCCCCTGAGCAACATGTCCATGTTTTAAACAAGCTTCCTCGCCCTGTGCCAGTGGCTCCTGCTATGTGTTCTTCCTCAGCTGTAGCATTTCTCAGTAGCTCATTCTACTCCCAGCCTTGCAGTTTGTCTCTGTGGGTACCAGATCTGGATCCACAGACTGTTGCTGTGTCCTCTGTGAGTTCTACATTGCAGCTGGTCTTATCCCTCAAAACAAGAACCATTGCTTTTCTTTTTGATCTACATCCTTTTTCAGGCTGGCTTACCTTTCATATAGTTTTCTAATACAGCTACTACTTGCTGTTGGCAAGATACCACAAAGGCTAGAAAAGGTATTGCAAGGGCATCATGGCAGGGTACCATGACTGCTCACTCTACACTTTTTGAATCCAGTCCAGCCCTGGTGATGGGGATCTTGACAGAAGAGACAAGCTGCCACTAGGATTAGGGTTCAGAGAGCTGCAGAGCCTACAGCTCCAGGGACACTGTCCCTTGCAAAAGGCATTGCAAGGGCATCATGGCAGGGTGCCAACATTGCCGTCTCCACGCTTTTGATTCTGGGCCACCTATGGTGATGAGGATCTCTGGCACAGATCCACGCTTCCATTAGAGTTAGGGTTAGGGTTGAGAGAGTAAATGAACCTAGAGCTCTTGGGACACTCACACTAGAAATGGCACTGCGAGGGTATCACGGCACGGTGCCCACATTGCCATCTCCACTCTTTTTAATCTGGGTAACCTATGGCAATGAAGATCTCTGCCACAGCGCCAAACTGCCAATAGGGTTAGAGTTAGGGTTAGATTTAGGGTTAGGGTTTGGACAGTTAAAGAACCTAGGGTACTTGGGACACTTGGGATAGAAAAGGTATTGCAATGGCATTCAAAAGGTACAGCAGGTGCCAACATTGCTGTCTCCACACTTTTTAATCTGGGCCACCTATGGCAATGAGGACCTCTGCCACAGTGCTAAGCTGTCTTTTGGGTTAGGATTGAGAGAGTAAAAGAGCCTACAGCTCCAGGCACACTGGGGCTGGAAATGGCATGCCAAGGCAATCCAGGCAGGGCCCCAGGTTTACTGCTCCTACATCATTCTAATCTGAACCACCCATGGTAATGTGGGCCACAGTCCCAGAGACAAGATGCCATTAGGCTTAGAGGTAAGATTGAGAGAGGAAAAGAGCCTAGAGCTCTGGGGACACTGGGGCTGGAAAACACATGCCAACAGCATCATGGCAGGGTCACAACATTGCTGCCCCCAGACCTTTAAGATTAAGCCCATGCAAGTGGATGGGCACTTAAGCTGCAGTCCCAAGCTTGTTTACCAGTTAGGGTGAAAAAACCAAAAATTCTGAAATGAAGTGAAAACAATTAAATGGAATGGAATCAAGTGAAGAGTAGTGAAATGAACCGAAACTTAATGAAATGATACTCATTGAAATTGTAATATTTCATTTCCTTTCATGGAAATGAAGAATTTCCATGAAAGGAAGTGAAATGAGAAATCAAGGAATGAAGTGAAAGGAAAAGACAGGAAAGGAATTATAATAAAATGAAATAATATTTTTAAAAATTACAATGCTTGTGACATGTTAAATTAATGAAATGGATTGGAATGAAGTGAAGTACAGTGAAATTAAGGGAAACTTCACGAAATTATACTCATTGTAATCTGCAGATTTCATTTCCTTTCATGGAATGTTGAAATTTCATTTCATGAAAGGAAATGAAATGAGAAATCATGGAATGAAAAGAAAGGAAATATAACAAAAAGAAATGAAATTGAAAAAACCCATAAAACTACTTACTAAAAGGAAAACTATTGAAATGCAATGGAATGAAGTAAAGTGCAGTGAAGGGAGCTGAAACTTAATGAAATGATACTCATTGAAATCTTGAGATTTCATTTGCTTTCACGAACTGAAGCATTTTCAGTTCGTGAAAGGAAATGATATACCGAGATTTCAATTTTTTTATCATTTCATAAAGTATATAATGTTATAAAGTTTTGTTTAATTTCTCTGCACTTCATTTCATTCCAATCCATTCTTCATTTCATGAAAGGAAATGAAATCTTGCAATATGAATGAGTACCAATTCAGCAAGGTTTGGTCCATTTCCCTGCACTTCCTGTCATCCCATGCCATTTTATTGTTTTCACTTTGTTTTAGAATTATCTCTTTTTTTTGGTAACATTTCATTTAATCACTTTCTTTGCTTGACTTCCTTCCCTGATTTCAAGATTTCAGTGAGTATAATTTTGGCAAGTTTTGGTCCTTTTCAATGCACCTCATTTCATCCCAATCCATATAGTTGTGTTCACTCCATTACCAAATTTTGGTTTTTTGTTCAATTGCATTTTATTTGATCATATCTCCTTTCAGGAGTGTTTGCTACACTTCATTTTCTGATTTCAAGATTTCATGCCCTTTCATTTCATGAAAGGGCATGAAATATTGCCATTTCATTGAGTATCAATTTGGCAAGGTTTGGTCCATTTCCATGCACTTAATGTCATCCCATGCCATTTTATTGTTTTCTCTATGTTTCAGAACATTCTGGGTTTTTTTAAGCACTTCATTTCATCAACTTCTTCTCCTGTCTTTTTGTTTGACTTTATTTCCTGATGTCGGGATTTCAGTAAAGATGATTTTGGTAAGTTTTGGTCCTTTTCAAAGCATCTAATTTCATCGCAATACATTTGGCTGGAGTCACTCCATTTGCAAATTTTGGGGTTTTTTTCAATTGCATTTTATTTCATCATATCTCCTTTCCAGAGTGTTTCCGACACATTCTTGCGAATTCAACGAGAATCAATTCAGCAAAGTTTGGTCCATTTCCCTGCACTTCATGTCATCCCATTGCCATTTTATTGTTTTCCCTTTGGTGCAGAATTTTTTTTTTCTTTAAGCATTTAATTTCATCAGTTTCTTCTCCTGTGCTTTGGTTTGACTTTGTTCCCTGATTTTGGGATTTCAGGAACTATAATTTTGGCAAGATTTTATCCAGTTCACTTCAGAAAAAGAACACTGCACTGCCCAAAGACTGCTTTCCTCAGACCTTTCTTCTTGGCACAACCACCTCAGTAAAAATGTGGCTTTTACTCCTCCATGTGGAGTTAAGCATACGCTTTGGGTTAGGCTTGAAATAACAACAAAGCTTAGAGTTCCAAGGACACTGCAACTGCCAAGGGGAGCACGAGGCTGTTCCAGCATTGCTCCCTCCACACCTTTCTGCTTGGCACCACTCATGTGCTTGGCACCTCTGCAAAAGGCTGCTTTTACTGCTCCGCTTAGGGTTAGGCTTACGCTTGAGGTTAGACTTGAGAAAGGCACAAAGCCTAGACATCCAGGGACACAGCAACTACAAAAGGCATGGAAAGGGAAGCACTTCATGTCATCTTATTACATCTGATTACAATAATTTGATTTCAGAATTTTCCTTTCTTTATTTTCCATTGGATTTCATTTCATTAGAAATTCACCCCAGTAAGTTTGTTTCACTTTGTTCTCTGACTTTGAGATATTATTTCCTTTCATGAAAGGAAAGTCTTCATTTCATAAAAGGAAATTAAATCTTTTGATTTCATTGTGTATCAATTCGGCAAGGTTTGGTCCATTTCCCTGCACTTCGTGTCATCCCACGCTATTTTACTCTTTTCACATCAGTTCAGAATTTTTTCTCTTTTTTGCAGCATTTTATTTCATCAATATCTTTTCCTTTGCCTTCATTTGACTTCCTTCCCTGATTTCAAGATTTTAGTGAGTATAATTTTGGCAAGTTTTGATCCTTTTCGCTGCACCTCATTTCATCCCAACCCATATTGTTGTATTCACTTCATTTTCAAATTTCCCTTTTTTTTCAATTGCATTTTATTTGGTCATATCTCCTTTCCAGAGTGTTTGTTACACTTTTTATATACAACACAGTGTGGAGGCAGGTGCAGACTGATCTAAGTGCACCTGAGTGTAAAGGGAATGGGACCCTTCAGCCATAAGTCTACAAATACACCAAGTAGTCAAGGATAATGAATGAATGTGGTCACAAATAAAATTGCATCAACTTGAGAATTCAATTTTTTAATATCTGACTTGTAGTAGAGCTTAGGAGGAACAATTTGCAATTAAGGCATCATTGACTAGGCCCCACACACTCACGAAATGAAACGACAGTCCTTGAAGAGATGGCAGCCTGGAAAACAAGGGAAATACTGGAATTGCTCATGAAACAGAGATGTAATCTCTGAATTAT
This sequence comes from Eulacestoma nigropectus, assembly GCA_013397775.1. Taxonomy (NCBI): domain Eukaryota; kingdom Metazoa; phylum Chordata; class Aves; order Passeriformes; genus Eulacestoma; species Eulacestoma nigropectus. The sequence continues at coordinate 205,826 of VZTE01004431.1, forward strand.
GAAAATCCATTCATAAAAGGTATCAGAATGTATCCAATCAAATTAGAAATGTTTGTAAGAAATAATATTTCTACCAGAAAGCTAATATAAAAGACGTATGTCTAGATCTTTTCTGATAGCTGTGAGGGAGGAGTTCCTGCATCCTCTGCCGATTCTGTGTGACTAACTGGCTACTTGACAGGGCTGGATCAGCTCCATTCATGAACAGTCAGATCCACTGAGTCCTCCTAGTTTCAGAGGCCTTAAAACGACAAAAGAAAAATACTCTGCCGAATAGAAATAATCAACCTGGAATGTATTCCCACTCTTTCACAAGGATCTTGTGAACAACAGGAATTTAAGGATAAATCAGTAAACCAGAGGTGGTTGTGATAGCTGAAATGATCCTTTACTGGCTATTCATATAGCAAAGCGATGTGAAAAGATGGAAAGTTCAGAAAATCTGCTCACTAGACAGCGAGAGAGGCCATTCTGTCTGAATATGTCAATTATCATACAGAAATCTGACTTTTTTTTCTTCTACTTTTATTCTATTCACCAAACTGATTTTAAAAAATCAGTGTTTTCAGGAATATAGCTATGGATTAAATATAGATGTGTACAGATAGGAGTAATTTCTTATGCCACTGAAAAAGATGTGTATAATGTGGTATAACAGAATGAAATTTGCATCTGATTTACAACTTCAGTATAAATAAATTTAAAACACCTTTTGGATCACTTACATTTTGTCAGCTATTTTCCCTCTTTGAGGTCAGGTGGGAGCCTTGCCATCATTTGTAAAAATGTAAATTATAATAGAGTATAACAGCTGTAATCTGCTATTTTTTCTGAATTCCATTCCACTATTCCTTAAAAATTGTAAGAAAAGTAGTACCTGAAGTAGGGGTTTTTGAAAAATTCCTTCTCCCATGTCTGGAGTGGACCATGCATAGGGATGACTGAGATACTGAAGTGCTTGAATACTACAGTAGTGGATTATCCACTTCCTTGCTAGGAATCATGGGAGGTGTCACTATGATGACTAAGGTACGTAGGAGCTGACCTACCATCCCTTTAACTCCCATGGTTTCACACCTGAAGTTGGACAAGTTCTAAGGAGTATTGTGAGAAAAAGTAAAAAAACCTACCTTTGTGTTTAATAGCTGACTGTTTAGAAACTAAGACTCAAACATGATTAACCATGATTCAGACACAATCACCCCCACTATGGCCACCATACACAAGTGAACTCTGCATCCATGGTGAGAGCAAGGATGTAAAACCTCTCTTTTAATTGTTGTTTCATAGAAGAGAAGAATGGGTAATCAGTAAAGAAATCCCTTAAAAGGCTCTGACCAGGAGCTGTGGTTTTCAGTTTAGAAAAGCAGGTAGTGTACTGATGAGGATGCCTCTGAGACGTTCAGCATGAATCCAACATTGAGCTGCTTAGTTATAATAGTGTCATAATTTACTGTACTTTTTCCAAAAGCAGTTTTATGAATCCCCAGTCAAAAGAGTGAAGGTAATTTTGCAGCCTCAGAGCATGAAGCAAGCTCTCAAAGTCGTAAGGGATCCATTAAGCATGCACAGAAATAGTAACTTTGTGAATTGCAAGGCTCTCTATATAAACAGTATCTACATAAATATGGCTAAAGGTGATGAGGAAAAAAATGCTTGGCACGTCACAACAAGCCCATTTCAGGGCTGGGAGTCAGAGGAGAGAGGACCCTGTAAAGATGAGACTCTGTAATGCTGCCAACTTAGTGTAATGTTCACTTTTCATTAAGCCAAGCCAAACAAGACAAAAAAGGTAAACTTGCACGTTGTCTCCGTAGAGTCCGTAACTCCGTGCTTGAGACCCCAGACAGAGGGTTCATGTTAATGTCAGTTGTGTCATTTTTAACTTGGCTATTGGAAGACACGCTTGGCTCTCTTTGTACGTATCATACCTTCCACATTTTTCAATCTTCCCATTTTAATACTACTGGTTTGCTACGTGGAGATTTCTTGTCATACTGGTGATTTCTCCGAAATATACATAGCTTATCCTCCTATCTGCTGCTGAACTTCTAACCTGCAAACTCTCTGTGAGTGCTGATTGTGTCCCTTCATTCAGATGCTGCATGCAGGGGGCATTACTGCGTGATTTCCAGAGGGCTAATGAAAACAAGAGTCTTGAGTCAATGCTGTGAGATCTCAACCTGGGAGGGAAAGCTCTAGGGTGTGTAAACCCCATGGGGGCTTTATATTAAAAAAAAACCAGTGAGAAGCCCTATGCTTTAGCCTGCTTGAGGAATCTGCTGCTGGGTTAATACATACTCATTTTGATTTCTTAACCCTATGTGAAACAAACGACAATCGCAAAAAATAGTTTCCTTAAAAACATGATCTTTGATTTATTTTCCCAGCTGCAAAATGCCTCATTTGCCCACTTCATTGCTTTTTACAACCCCCACCTTGCCTTTTCCCCATGGCCATGATGAGGCCCTAGAAATAACTAGGCTCTCCTCAGCCCTGGTGGGTGAGGCCTCTTCTGGAGTGCTGTGTCCAGTTCTGGGTGCCTCAGTACAAGGGATACATGGAGCTCCTGGAGTGGGTCTAGAGAGGGGCAACAAAGATGATTAGGGACTGGAGCATCCCTTATGAAGAAAGGCTGAGGGAGCTGGGCCTGTTCAGACTTGAGAAGAGATGACTGAGAGGGGACCTCATCGATGTCTGTAAGTGTCTGAAGTGGGGGTGTCAAGAAGAAGGACCAGGCTCTGCCCAGTGGTGCCAAGCAATAGGACAAGGACAATGGGCAGAAACAGATGCACAGGAAGTTCCACCTGAATATGAGGAAGAGCTTCTTTACTGTGCAGGTGACAAAGCACTGGAACAGATTGCTCAGAGAGGTTGTGGAGTCTCCCTCACTGGAGATATTCAAGAAGTGTCTGGACACAATCCTGTGCCATGTGCTTTGGCATGACCCTCCTTGTGCAGGGGGGTTGGACCAGGTGACCCACTGTGGTCTCTTCCAACCTGACCCATTCTGTGATTGCATAATAAAGAGTTTTGTAGAAGCTCACCTTGCATGGAAAGGCAATAGTAAGGGCCTCTTTAAAAGGCCTCCTGTTGCCTCTGTCCTCTTTCATTCTGGATTTTTTTGCTTAAGTTCCTGATAACCACATCTCAGCTGATCACACAAGAAATGAAGACTTTGACCAAATGGCATTTGAATTTTATAGTCAAAACCCAACACTTTCAACTTAGGTGCTATGCCAGCTTCAAAAGTATTAGAAGTTAAAAAAAGGGGACATGAGCTTCTATTAGGGACAGACTCTCTGCTGGTGATGCCAGACCCAATCTGCAAGACGTCTGACCCTATGTTCATGGAAGTGGGGGGGGGGGGGGGGGGNTTGGGGGGGGGGGGGGGGGGGGGGGCAGGAGGACATTCTGTAGCCATTCTGGAAATGAATAAGCTTGGTGCAAACCTTCAAACACAAGTGATGCTCCTAATTTGTCCCAAGAAAACATCTCTACCAGCACAAATCATCATTCTGCCCGAGGCTGATTGTTAATTTTGGCCTCAGAGAAACCTGCCAGGTGTACACAGAGTAACACTGCTTTCTTCTCAAAGAGCAGATGCTTTGAAGAGGCTGCCAGGCCTGTGTAGCTGCTGAGACACAGAGCAAGAGACACTTAATAACTGTTAGCTCCTTGCTGATCAGATGACAAGTAGGACTTTCTGCTGCCATTTTTCTAGAGTTTTCGCTCCCAGATTCCACTGCTGCCTGTCAGTGACTACAGGAGTACTAGAACCTGCTTTTCCTTCATGCCATCTAAAATCACGAGGGCTGTGTCAATGCATAGGTGTTCGTGCCAGTGGTGTTCAGCAGCTTAGTTTACAGCTACTCTTCCAAACTCATTCACTTGTATTATCATATTGTATTATATAAAATCGTTTGAATAAGGGTGGGAAAAAAAATCATCATCTAATACAGAATTCCAGACAGTGATATCTTCCAGCTGGGGCTGTTGTCAAGAGTTTGTCCGTGTTCCTGTTCCCTGGGCTTGGCAGTGACCCTTGTGTAAGGGTAACAGCTCACCCAGTCCCAGACCACACAGGGCTTTTGAATGTCACCATGTGACTAGTGACAAAGATGTCCTTTTCACAGTAACCTGATGTAAAAGCTGTACCTTGTTGTACCTCTTCCGTTTTTGCAGCTGGCATACTGTTGGTGTTATGCAGCCATCTAGAGGGCCTGCTGCCTGTGCTGACTTTAGACAGGTGACCAGAAACCACAAAACTGCAGGAAAACACAAACTCTGCTGACCCTTAGTGGCTGTAACTCAGCTGCAGTGCTTTGGAGATGTTTTTACAAGTTCAGAACTGCTGTTTTGGTGCTGTTATGCAATGTGGTGTCAATTTTTTTGGCGGGGGGGGGGGGGAGGAAGGTACTGACTAACGTGAGGAGGGCAAAAAATTGGGGGAGCACTGTCAGCAGAGCATCTGGGCATCACAGAGGAGAACGTCCCTAACTGAGATTTTACAGCAGTTCTACAGAGGAAATGCAATTCATGCATCTAGGGGATATCACAACTGACACCGTAAACTGAAGGTGATTCATTCTCTGGCAAAGAGAGACAGAAAGAAAAAATGGAGGCAAAAGGCAAAAATTATTCAAGACCATCATGGGCTCTGAGGGACAGATAAAATTACTGGAGACATTAGGAGGTGCATGTCTGGTACAGATAGGGAAGGCAGCTTGTACTGATGAGACTGATAACTGACTGGAACGGAGTGGCTGGAAAATGGCGCAGTGGAAAAGGATCCCGGGGTGCTGGTGACAGCCAGCTGAACATGAGCCAGAGTGTGCCTAGGTGGTCAAGAGGGCCAATGGCATTCTGGCTTGTACCAGAAATAGTGTGGCCAGCAGGACCAGCCAGTGATCGTCCTGTATTGGGCAATGGTGAGGCCACATCTTGAGTGCTATGTCCAGTTCTTAGCCCCTCACTACAAGAAAGACGTTGAGGCACTGGAGCACGTTCAGAGAAAGGCAATGGAGCTGGTAAAGAGTCTGGAGAATAAGTCCTGTGAGGAGCAGCAGAGGGAGCTGGGGGCATTTACCCTGTAAAGATGATGCTCAAGAGTGACCTTATCACTCTCTACAACTGCCTGAAAGCAGGGTGTAACCATGTAGAGGTCGGTCTCTTCTCGCAGGCAACTATTGACAGAACAAGAGGACATAGCCTCAAGCTCCCCCAGGGGAGGTTCAGGTTGGGCATCAGGAAGAATTTCTTCATGAAAAGGTTGGTTAAGCATTAGAACTGGCTGCCCAGGGAGGTGGTGGAGTCACCCTTCCTGGAAGTGTTGAAGAAATGACTGCATGCAGCACTTTATGCTATAGTTTAGTTGCTATGGTGGTATTCAGTCAAAGGTTGGACTCGATGATCTCGGAGGTTTTTTCCAACCTTAATGATTCTGTGATTCTTTGATTCTATGCCTTCACCTGGAGTATCAGATAGAAGCCCAGCTTTCAAAGATCTGGAAACAGGAATTTGAGGATGCAGCCAGGTGATCAGGGGAACAGAAATACTATTTCATAAACGGAACTTGAAGATCTAGCAAGAAAAGGTCCAGTAGGATATGAAATATTTCCCCCCGTTAAAATATGACATCACTGATGTCAGCAACAGAGAGGGTTAAAAGTCACGAGGTGCAAGATCAGATTAGCATAGATTGCTCAAAACTTTGGGGTTGGAAAGTCAATGTGCTTTTAACTCTAAGAACAGTGAGGTTCATTAGTCGTGTCTGCAGTGCCAGGAGGAGGAAGCCCTTGCTAAAATGCAGGTTGATCCAGGAAGGAGTTGTCACCATCCGCACTTCCAGCCCCATGTTCCTGCTTTGGTGGTGCTGTTCAGACCTGTTAATTTATCAAATTGCATCATGATAACGGTAAAAACAGTGTCCCAGATAAGTGTGCCTTGTACTCCGGCAAGGGTGGGTGAGAAGGCTGTGAAAGGCTGTTATGGACACCCTGTAGGTATGTGCACATCATGTTGGTATGTGCAGCCTGTAAGTGTGTGTAAAGCTTGTAGGTGTACGCACACCCTGTGGCTGTGTATTTACACCCTGTAGCTGTGTATTTACACCCTGTAGGTGTATGCACACCCTGTGGCTGTGTATTTACACCCTGTAGGTGTATGCACACCCTGTAGGTGTATGCACACCCCATAGCTGTGTGTGCACACCCTGTAGGTGTATGCACGCCCGGTAGCTGTGTATGTACACTCTATAGGTGTATGTACGCCTGTAGCTGTGCGTACCCTGTAGCTGTGTATGCATGCCCTGTAGCTGTGTGCACGCCCTGTAGCTGCGTGTTTACACCCCACAGCTGTGTGTGCACACCCTGTAGGTGTATGCACGCCCCGTAGGTGTGTGTGCACACTCCGTAGCTGTGTGCACGCCCTGCAGCTGTGCAAGCACGCCCTGTAGGTGTATGCACACCCTGTAGCTGCGTATTTACACCCCACAGCTGTGTGTGCACACCCAGTAGCTGTGTGCACGCCCCGTAGCTGTGTGTGCACGCCCCGTAGCTGTGTGTGCACGCCCCGCAGGAGTATGCACGCCCCGTAGAAGTATGCACGCCCCGTAGCTGTGCGTGCACACCCGGTAGGAGTATGCACGCCCCGTAGGTGTATGCACGCCCCGTAGCTGTGTGCGCACGCCCTGCAGGAGTCTCCACGCCCCGTAGCTGTGTGTGCACGCCCCGTAGGCGAGCGGGCTGCAGCGCCGCCCAGCGTTCGACCGCGGGCGCGCAGGGCCGGGAGCTCCGCCCCGCTCCCGCCCCCGCCCTCCCTCCGCGGGGCGGCCACCGCCCGTCAGGGGCCGGGCCGGGCGGGGCCGGGCGCGGGGTCG